>JAKTRT010000031.1:0-151853 GCA_030579895.1 Sugiyamaella grinbergsii
GAGGAGGAGGAGGAGGAGGAGGAGGAGGAGGAGGAGGAGGAGGAGGAGGAAGAGTACTATTAGAGTACTATTAGAGTACTATTAGAGTACTATTAGAGTATTAGAATAGACAAAGTAATAGAGCCCAAGCATCGCGAATCCTACGCTAACTAGCACCTGGATCGGGGTCCAGTACCGGGTCCAGAACCCCGCCGCCAGAGGCAGCAGAAAAAGTATAGAAATTAGGAAAATATGTATTCTTTACTAAAATTGAAACCCCGAAATACCCAAGTTTTTTTTTTGTTTTTTAGATTTTGAAATCATGACCTACGAATATATAATACAATAAGAGTGGTAACGAGGAAAAAAACGTCCAAGCAGTGTTTTTTTTTTTTTGCTATTTCCCGTTACATGCGATGACAAGACCGAGTCTGGAGAACTTCAACAGATCGGTTGAATTGCTGAGTACTTGGTGCAACATCGATAGAAGGATTACCAGTGAAGAAATCATTAGGATGTAAACCAATCTTAAGCACTTCCACAGGCATGACAGGATAATCCTCGATTCTAGGATGATGAGTGAGACCAAATGAGTGCCAGAGAACAAGATCTTCGTTTCTGACCTTTTCCTTACGGTTGATGGCTTCTTGGACACCACCAACTTCTTTGGCAGATTGATTGGTCCAAACACCACCAGCATAGAACTCGTTGTCTTTGTGTTTGGTGACCCAGAAGTGATGAGTAGCAAAGGCAGCTCTACTACGAGCAACAGTACCAGGAGGAGCCATTAACAAAGCAGTGGCGGCGGCAGCAAGCTTATAACCAACAGGATTACCAGTGATGGGGTTAAGTTTGTTCTCATTAACAATCTTAACGTATCTATTGCTAGCAACATTAGCATCAAAGGCAGACGATTCCTCAATGTAATATTTCTCATTGATGAATCCGGTTCCTTTAGGATTCCTCTCGTCCCAAGGAGTCAATA
This sequence comes from Sugiyamaella grinbergsii, assembly GCA_030579895.1. Lineage (NCBI taxonomy): Eukaryota > Fungi > Ascomycota > Dipodascomycetes > Dipodascales > Trichomonascaceae > Sugiyamaella > Sugiyamaella grinbergsii. Next base: position 965 of record JAKTRT010000031.1, read on the forward strand.
CAGTATCTTGAACAGACAGAGAGTTCTTGTGACCGTCAACAGCAGGATCAATACGAACACTGAAGATGTGTTGATGAGAAGTAGCCAGAACACCAGGACCCACCACGGTTCCATACTTGGACTTCTTGCCATGGTCAATGGCCTGAGTAGAAACAATACCAGTGGCCCGGATTTCCAATTGGATATTGGCAGCTTGGTCAAGGTGCCATGCAAAGATATATTCGTAGTTACCAACCGTAAGAATGGTTTGGAGAACCAAAATACGACGACGGACAATAGCAGCAACATCGGTACGATAATTGGTATGTTTCCAGAGGATACCGTCATCTTGCTCGTGCATACAAATAACACCTTTACGAGTGAGGACATTACCATTAGGCTCGACAAGGTGGCCATCAAAGTACTTAATAGTACCAAGACAGTCGCATCCTAACGAGAGCTCGTTGGCGCATTTACCACCACCAACATCACCGAAATCAAACGCCATCTTTCTATGCAATGGAGGACGTGGGTCACCGTAAGGAACAGCCATTTCAGAGACTGACAATCGGTAGAAAGTCTTTCTTCCGTCATAGTCAACGTCATGAAGAACCAAACCTTCACGTGGGTTGAATCCGATTCTGAATCTCCACTTTTGCCATTGTACAAGGTTGGAATCGTCGACAGTGAATGAAGGACCCTCTGGTTGAAGAACATTGTAGGGCTTAAGATCGGTTCTCAAGTTAGGAACAAGATCAGGGTGGTACTCAGTAGCAACATGACCCTCAAGAGCGTTTTTACCAATGACCCGGGTGGAGTAGTTGATACCGTCAGCATCGTCGCCGTCACCGCTGGTAGCACACCAGTCGACTCTAATAAACTTCTTGTCGAGAATATCATAGACAGGAACAAAAGGCAATGGGAAGGCATAGATGTTGGACTCGGGGTGATTGGTCTTGGGGTCTCTAGAGTACATGAGAAACATCATATGTCTAGCAAGACTTGATTCTTGATCACAACCGTACATCCAACCGTCACAAGCAACAGTCTTAATGGCTTCACCGGAAATACCGCATTCCTTCAAGGCTTCGATAATAAGAGGGTCATTATACATGAAGGTTTCAATATGGTTTGCTTCGTCTTGATCCATTGGCAAATGTTGAGGCAATGCGACAACATTTAGCTTGGTGATCTGGTCGACATCCAAATTGATCCAGATCTCCTCGGCCTTCTTATCGTCCATAACATAGTAGTAACCGTACGCGATACGAGCAGGAGGAGCAATAGGCTTGCCGGCCTTTTCAGCGTCAAGATAAGGAATCAGAACCGACTTTGGAGGCTCTTCAAGGTGAACGTTCTTGATGTGCAATTGCTTTCCCTTATGATGAGCCTTCAAGAGCCTAACTGCTCTATTCAGCTCTTGGGGGTTCAGTTGGTCTAAAGGATGGGGCATTCTCTGAATCTTGTAATTAACTTTTTTTTTTTTTTTCTGGTTGTGCTTTGTTTTTCGTCTTTATCTTTTCTAGAATAAATTTACTTCCTTGATAGAATGAAAAGCTAACAGAGTGAGTGATAATGAAGAAGGGAAAAAAAAAACACCTCTTAACCCTTGTAGGGAACTTATTGGGGTTTATATACTCGATATTCCTTGGGCCTCATCGCCTATCCTGTCCTAGTTTAACGCTTGTCGTATAGTCATATTCTTTCCAGTCAAATTAATCCATCTCGGATGCACTTTGGTTGACTTCTCCGCAGACATCGCTTGTCAAATTCCAAGATTTCCCAGGGAGATTTACTACAAGTAGCAGTTGGACCCGGTATCATTGGGAGATAAATATCGCATATAATTGCCATGTCGGGTAAAGAGCGGCGCTAGCCATTGGGTCCAAGGGCATAGGCGGATGGGCGACTACGGTCTTAGCGGGTGCTGCCGTACCGCGGTTCTGAGCGAGCTGCGAAATACCATCGAGGCAGGCCTCTGCGAGCTGCCAGCGGGTAAGTGGGCTGAGATGGAATTGATTAGGCCTAACATTTGGGTCTACCATGTCAGTATTTTATAGACCTTGGAAGTTTATATCATGACGGCAAAAGTGTGAATTGGGTTCAATAACCGCCGAGTCTCCAGAATGGGAACGTGGTTTCTGGCCGGCAAGAGAGGATTGGATGGGATAAGATGCGGAATGAGATGTGAACGAGATGCGGAATGAGATGTTGAATGAGATGCGGAATGACATGATGGTGATGATGATGATTCATGTGTATTTGAGTTTGGTGGTTCTGTCGGGGGTGGTTGTCCATGGCGGTGTCGGTATTATAGGGTGAGGGCGAATTGATTGTCGTAGAACGGTGGTTGGTGTAGCCGCTGGCATCGATGTGTAGTTAGCTACTCAAAGCCGTTACTATAACCATTGTAGCTATTGAGATTATTTAGCCGCAAACTTCCGTAACTACTGCTGCTCATAATGATGTCTCGCGGTATATGGCAGCATGGAATTTCCAGTTGGTTTTTTCGTCCAACTCATAGCTCTATTGGATCGCCAGTAGAAGGAACTCTCGGATTAATCTTATCAGTATGCATGCATTAGTTACTTTGAAGGCACGCATCGGATAGGATATCTCTGGTCAACCTGGCAGGAAAACTCTGTATTCAACGGTTTTTTTAGTTTGGAATTGGGTGTGGTGGGAAATGACTAATTGCGGTAACAAGTAATGAGTAATGAATTGAGACATTCGATGTTTCTGAATGACGGAATATCCACAAACTGAGTCCGTAATGGACGGTTGTCCTGGTTGTCCTGGTTGTCTTGGTCGTCCTGGTTGTCCTGGTTGTCCTGGTTGTCCTGGTTGTCCTGGTTGTCCTTGGTAGCTCGTTGGGTATCTTTACTGGTAGGGCTGACTATGCTGACTATGCTGGCTATCCTGGATGCTGGCTATGCTGGCTATGCTGGTTATGCTGGCTATACTGGATTCTGGCTATGCTGGTTATCCTGGCTATTGATGTATATTATGAGTAGGAATATAGTATGCTTTCTTAGAGGTTGGGAGTAAACGTTAGGCGAGCAGATTGTACATACGGTAAAAAGTACTGGGAGAACAACTTATACTGGCTATATGTGTATAGTAAAGAATCAATGAAAGAAGTAATTGAACATTCGACCTTCTTCTACCTAGGCAATAGCAGGTCTAAAAGTAAAAAGTACAAGCGAACCAATTGAATAATTACTGCTCGTCGAGGGAAATGTCAGTATTTGCCAATTTGCCTATCCAAAACAACCACCCATAATACACCATCTGTTATAACCAACCAACCAACCTGATTAAACACTCATAAGAGCAGAATTGCATCCATAAGAGCAATCCTTTACAACGACCGTCACTCAAAAACAACACCAGAAAGCAAGCCATCTTACTCAGCTCCACCGCCGATGCCTACCAAAACGCACCCATGTTCTTTCTCACCCATGTTATCACCACCTTGGAAAACTTGATCTCGTCATACCTCCCGAAGCCAGCCCACTTAATCCTCGAATCACGTGCCCGCTCAAACTCCGTCCGAACCGATGACCAGTGCAAGATAACCAACTGCTGCTCATTACCTAATCCAAAACACCCGAGCAACCATATAAATATACAATCGCAGAACCAGAAAGCTTACTTCTACTTCTCAAGTCTATCCACATCCATCAATGACGAATATTCAAGAAAGACCTCGCTTCAGCAACGAAATCAAAGCTTTCGACGTACATACGTATTTTGCCCAGAGCTACGAGCCGTCCAAAAAGGAAGCATTTGAACTTCGTGAGCGGTTCCAAAAGGAATTTGCCCCGGAAATTGAGACTGGCGAAGTGCGGATTTTCAAGTTCCATGACTACCCTCTCGGGCCCCATCCATATGGAATGTTCGAAATCGACTTTCATACCCCCGACATGTTTGTTAAAATCGTCCCATGGTAAGTAGTATAAAGTTTGCCTACCAGTTGGTTGGTTGTCTAACGTGTAAATTAGGTTTCAATTGAACCATGGCAATCTGAGCGTCCTTATTCATCCACATACCGGCAATGATGTCAGGGATCACAGTTTACATGCTCTTTGGATTGGTGAGAAGGTACCATTGATAATGGGACTTCTTGAAGAATCAGATAAGAAGCGTGCTGCCGAGGCTGCTAAGAATGATTGATAAGGCTGAACGACAGCTAAGAACTACAACCAGATCTAGATCTACAGCTACAATTGTCACTCTTGTTATTTACACTTAATTTCTAGCTACTGGGAATGCCAGGGCGGAGTGCTCGCGACCCAACGACGCAGGGGCATTGAATTCCCGCGGTTAGGGCTCAGGCATCACGTGATCTATGATATTTTTATCGTAAACTATATATCATCCGCATCTATGCTACTACTACTATCAATTTAAATATACATATATACATATATACTCGCAATAGCCATGAAACTTATAAGAAAATCACTGGAAAAAGATCAATCTGGTGATATAACGCTCTGCCCAGAAGATTCAGAAGATCTGTGGTATACCTACAACCTTCTTCAAGTAGGAGACGAGATAGAGGCCAAATCGACTCGAAAAATTACAAAAATTAATAAAGATGGCCAGGTTAAAGGCCAGAGCATTCGAAAATTATTGAAACTGAAACTTCGAATTAGTAAAATAGACTTTGATCCAGCAGGTGGATCGCTGCGAATAACCGGGCCCGTAACTCAAGATACCGAAGACGTATCGGCAGGTACCTATCATACATTTGCTCTGGAGTTGAATAGGAACTTCCGACTATTCAAGCAAGACTGGGATTTGATCTCTTTGGATGTCGTCGATAAAGCGACCGACCCTGAGAACAAGGCCGAAGTAGGCGCCGTCGTAATGCAAGAAGGACTGGCGAATATATGCCTACTGACTGAGAATATGACTGTTTTAAGACAAAGAGTTGAACAGTCGCTACCCAGGAAAAAAAGAGGCGATAACTCAGGGTATGATAAAGCAATGAGAAAGTTTAACGACACTGTATATACCACTATGAGGCGGAATCTTACTGTAGAGAAGCTGAAAGCCATTTTAATTGCTTCGCCAGGATTCACTGCCAAAGGATTCTATGATTATATGTTTGAAAAAGCCATTGCTGATAACGACAAGCTGTTTATCAAGTCCAGGGATAAATTCCTAGTCACACACAGCTCTTCTGGGGCCATTCATTCACTAGAGGAGATCTTGAAAAACCCGGATGTCCAAAAACAATTGGCCGATACAAAGTACGGCCACGAGACCATAGTACTAGATAAATTCTTCAAGACCATGAACGACGACGATGCGAGGGCGTGGTACGGACCTCGGCATGTCGAAGAAGCGGTCAATCGCGGTGCTGCTGCCACTCTCCTTATAACAGATACGTTATTTCGCAGTAATGACATCCAGACGCGAAAGAAATATATCTCCATGGTAGAGACCGTACGCAATTCCGGCGGAGAAGCATTAATATTTAGTAGCATGCATTCATCTGGCGAGCAGCTCGATCAGATCAGCGGCATAGCCTGTATATTATCATATCCATTGGCAGAACTAGAAGACATTGAAGATGAAGACGACGATAATGAATAGATAAATCGATTCTTGTATATCTACTACCACTACCACTACCTCTACTCGCTACTGGTGCCTTGGTGCCTCCGGCGGCTGGGCTCTGCCCAGACCTGTTGCTCGCTTCGCTCGTTATGGAGCCGGAGTTGAACCGGGGGTCTGCGCCCGCCGATGTGGGGGTATCGATGCCTGTGGGGGATGGACAGAAATACCCCGGATTAGATGGTGAACTTGAGGGGGTTGCGACTCAGTTGCCAACAAAAGGAGTTTTGGATGTCACAATGACGATCCCTTCCATTTCCTTATAAATCCGATTGCCAGTACCATCGATCGTTTACTGGGGACTTCACGTCTATGGCGCCGTACGTTTGCGGTCTATCACCGCTTCCAGTCGGATATATAGAATTAAACGTCATATGGAGAGATCGGTTAATAGATCTTGTGCCAAAGCCATCGCCTGAGGGGCATTGCTGGTTTACGTTTTTCAATTTCGGACAAACTTCTCTCGTACCTACTGCAAAGGAATGGTATGCTACATAACGGCTTGACAGCTCCTGCGGTTCTACTTCCCCATGTTCCTTTAAAAGTCCGGCGGCACCAAAAACCGGTGAGGCCATGGTAGTGAGACGTTTAATTTTCCGGCCTCAAGTGCGTGCTTTGGCCAAACGCTAAGGTCAGAGCCATAATAGGCAAATCCAGGAGGTCTATCACTTCACGATGCGGGGGTCGATAACTCCTTCGCCAGTCTATTCGTTATTACTATATATATAGATACAAATGGAGATTTACTCTCTCATGTCTTTATCATCATTGACTTGCAGTTTAAGAATGAGAATCCCAAAGGTCTATAATCAATACTTTGTGGCCATAATTGCCACTATCGGTGGAGCCCTTTTCGGGTTCGACATTAGTTCCATGAGCGCAACTATTGGAACCCCACAATACTTGGATTTCTTTAATAGCCCAAGTCCTTCTACTCAAGGCGGTATCACTGCTGCTATGCCTGCTGGTTCTCTTGTTGGTTCTCTTGTTGCCGGAATTGTTTGTGACATTCTCGGAAGAAAGTATACCATTCAAATCAGTTGCTTTCTGTGGATTATAGGATCGACCATTTCTTGTGCTTCTCAAAACATTGCCATGCTAATTGTAGGGCGATTTGTTAATGGATTATGCGTTGGTGTCACATCTTCTCAAATTCCCGTCTACCTGTCGGAAATCTCCAGACACGAAAAACGAGGTAAGATCGTCGTCATCCAGCAACTGGCTATTGAATGGGGTATTCTGATTCTGTTCTTCATTGGATACGGATGTTCCTATATTCCCGGACCTGCTTCTTTCAGAGTCACATGGGGGCTGCAAATGATTCCTGGCGCTATTCTTATTTTGCTTATCCCAGTTCTCCCCGAATCACCACGATGGCTCGCTTCCAAAGACAAATGGGAGGAATGCCATGATATTCTTGCCAAAGTCCATGCCAAGGGAAATAAAGACGATGTTGTTGTACTTGCAGAAATGTTGGATATTCGAACGATTGTCGATCTTGAAAAAGACGCGGCCTCTAGTTACTTGGCACTGTTCAATAAGAAGAATTGGAGACGAAGCATGGTTGGAATCATGTCTCAAGTCTGGCAGCAATTGGCTGGTGGTAACGTCATGCTTTACTTTGTAGTGTATGTTTTCCAAATGGCTGGATTATCTGGCCAGATCAATCTGATTGCCAGCTCCGTTCAGTATGTTATCATGGTCGTCTTCACCACTCCAGTAATGTTCTACATTGACAAGACGGGTCGTCGACCATTGTTGATGGCTGGTGCCATTGGAATGGGAATCTTTGTGTTTGCAGTAGGAGGCATTCTAGCTACCTATGGAGAATACGCTGATTCAGTAGGAGGAAATCCCAATATTCATATTACCTTGGAACATCAACCTGCCGCGTCTAGAGCTGTCTTGGTATGCTCGTATTTGTTTGTGTTGGTCTACTCGTTGACTTTGGCCCCAGTATGCTGGGTAGTTTCCCCCGAAGTATTTCCACTGCATCTCAGAAGTAAAGGAATGGTAAGTAAACTGGATGAAAATAAAATATTCCCCGATGTAGTCGAACTAATTATAAAAAACAGGCCGCTTCTGCTGCTGGAAACTGGGCTTTCAACCTAGCTCTTTCATACTTTGTTCCTCCTGCCTTGGCTAGTATCGGTTACAAGACATTTATCATCTTTGGTGTCTTTTGTGTTGTAATGACAGTCCACTTCTTCTTAATGTGGCCCGAAACTGCTGGCAAGACTCTGGAGGAGATTGACGATCTGTTTGCCCCGGGTGCGCTTCCTGCCTGGAAGACTCGGGTTGGCCACAGCCGAATTGAGGAGCAGATCCAAGAAATCAACCTCGGCCATGAAAAACATGATGTCCACTATTATGAGGAGGTAGAGGGAGAGAAGACGGTTTAGCTAGTATTTAAATTTCTGTTATTTTGTAAGCTACTTTGTAAGCTATTTTATATGTTCTTAGTGTGGTATTTTGTAAGCTATTTTATATGTTCTTAGTGTGGCATTTTGTAAGCTATTTATGAGCCATTTTTATATCAAATTAGCAAGTATGACATTACGGTGAACTACCGCTATTCTGCCACTGGAAACAAGATTCAGTCCCGCAACAGTCTCCGCTGACAAGAAAAAACATCAATAAAGGGGGTTAATTCCCACGGATCACGTGATACAGACACGCTTCGCGATCGCTGATAACGTTAGCGTTGACCTGCCTGTCTCTCAACCATATCGCTTTATTTCGGCAAAATGACTGTTGAAGAGCTGGAATCACAAGCCCATGAGAACGAATTGACGTGGTTATTAGAAGAAATCCATTTGGATGTGAAATCATCGGTGATCATCGGCTTAAAGGAATGCATTGGGCAATTGTGTGATCAGAGCAATGGAGTAAAACTGGTCATGTCTTCGGGCCGTCGAGAGACTGTCAAAGGTACGGTAGACAGAGTAGGCACAGACGTTAGTGATTGTGATATGTTGATCAAACTGCCAAGTGCAAATAGAGGGTATCCGTTTCCAATACGTTTAGTGAAGGCAGACGCAAAGGCCAATCGCGACTCGCCCGAGTTATCTTCCCCACCCAGCTCTGGCAATTTGTCACCATCATCGTCTTGTCTGTCAGACAACTCATACCCTCTTATTCAACTCGTAGACACTGTGAATTTCCTAAATGAAACTCTAGTTCTATCGCAACAATTAACCATAGCTTGTGAAGAAGCGTCTGCTGAGAGCCGCTCTCAAGTTCACGGTCATACTCATATCCAGACTAGAATGGGGCTTAGCCAAATGCTTGGATACGTTAAAAATGCATTATCTACTTTACACGAACCTAAACCTAGTTCTATATATCCACAGCATCGGACCGATAGAACAAAGTTCACCAACCTTCCTGTTGGAGTAGCGGTTGACTTCTATCTTGTTGATTCCAATGTGATTACCGATATTCGGACATTTGAAGATCTTGACGATCCTAACTCCTCTGCTAGTCAGAACGCCGCTCTTGGAACAATCACAAACATGCTTTCTATTGGTAAAAAGAAGCTGCCGCCGACAATTATCGAACATGACGGAGCATCAGTAATAGAGCATGAGCGGGTGCGAATAGAATCACAGGATCCGAATCTGATTTCCGTCACTTCCAAATTGACTGCTCTAGAAACTCTGCTTGAGTCAATGGTCCGTAAGCTACAGCTTTGCCTTTCAGGATAGGCATTGGCGAGCGTATATGCTAAAGCTGTTGATGAGTGCAGGAACTGCCGAGCATATGCTAAACTACTGATGAGTCCAAGCAAGGCTCATACGAGCCTTCTGCTTTTGTAAATTAAGACGCTTCAAAGAATACGCCAACCGGTCTCGTTTCTGTTGTAATTGTTGTAATGTGTCAAGCTGTTGTTGGTCAAGAGACGAAGAAGTGCTTGATCGGTCGTCACGTGCCGGCTGGTCGTTTTTGACGGTGAATTGAGATAATCGAACCTGCTGAAGCTCGGCTTTAGAAGTCAAGGACCGCTCTTTCCGTTCCAGTCGAGACAGTTCGCGCTCTGCTTGATCCAAGAGTGACAGAATCTGAGGATGTATATCAGTAGCGACCTCGGACTTGGCCTGTTGAACGTCGCTTTCCGTGACTACACCAAACACTCTGTTTGTTTCGAGAATCACTTGTAATCTTTCAAAGTCTTTGGTGGCATTGTCCAGAGTTTGATTGTTTTCTCTTAGCTGAGATAGTATTTAGTTAGCGGTTGCGTCGTTGCGTTCGTCTCAGGGGTGATTACTTACAAATCCAACTGTGGACTCCAGGACATTTACTGAACTCTGGAGACTAGCGTCTTGCGAGTTCATGACCGACATGTATTTGTGTTAATGATTGGCATGAATGTCTGGAGATATATGTATAAATATATATACATATATATTATTCTTCTTCTAAGTAAACAAATATTACGCGTTGTCTAGCCGCCGCCGGTAGCCGCCCTACCATCATCGCCAGAAGATAAGATAAGCAAGCCCCCTATAGAGTACCAATAAAATAGCAGATACAATTATTATACTATTTAAAGAGTCATAGAAATTTGTAACTATCAACCTGATACATATGGTAAGGACAAGGAAATTCTAGGCTCACCATCACCTCGTTAAAGAGCGAACAAGGTTATATGCTCCTATGGTATTGAATTTCAGCCATTCCTCGGTGCTTTCTGCAACATATTGGGCAGACTGAAACTCTTGTAGTCTTCTGTCTACGAATTCCATAGTACCATGGAAATCGCTCGATGGATCTTGAGTCATGAAGATTTCTTTGAAGCGCGTTAGTAGTGGACGTTATGCTGGCAATAGTAGACGAGAGCCGTCAGTAGATGGTAGAACATGTACGCCTACTCGGGTTATTCGTTTACAAGTGAATAGGAATATGCTATCACCCTCTGATAATACTTACCTGAAGCCGCGTAAATGGCAGATAATGAACTGCGCTTCGTATACCAATCAAAGCCTGTAGATCTGTCCCTGGATAAATACATAATCTCATCCGACAGTAGATGTAATTCTTTCAAGGACCTCGGCAAGTTACTAGGTAACGTCATGATAGATAGAGCTTCGGATAAGCGGGACGCTGACCCTAGTGTCTCAATATTGGCAGTGAGACGTGATTTGACTAAAGATGAGAGTACGTTTTCGGGCGACGAGGAAGCGGCAACCGTTTCAAGAGCCAGGCGGCTTCGTTTTAGGTGATGTTGAACTAGATCGAATGTTCCTTTCGGGAAGACAGAACGGGCAGCGTCTGAGTAGCCAGAGTCTCGAATGCCTTTAACGATAGCAGCATCAAAACCCAATTCCGGGACGTATTTAAGAGACCGGTCGAGAATAGCAGTGACCGACGATTTCGACGCAGTCGTATATAGTCGTCTAGCAATCATTGTATGGACGAGATAGATTGTCTGTGTATTTAGCTATAGAAGCTGACATAGAGAGAGAGAGAATTGAAACTTACGGGTGGGCTCATAATATATTTGAGGGTTAGGTCTCCGTCGGCAAGGTAGGAAGAGTAGTAGAAGCGCGAGCAGGGGTTAACATGAGCGAAAGGAATGTTGAGTGACATTGGTCGTAAGTGGTTCGAAAGTCTCCGGTCATTGTTAAGATTCTCGAAAGTGATTGAGTTGTTTAAGAAAACAAAACTACGGACAGTCTGAGCAGCTGCCGAACGGAGAAATGAACTCAAACCCCAGCCTCTCGCAATGAGGCACTTTCCACGCCGCACTGGGCGTTTTCTGGGCTAAGAAACTCTATTGACCTAAGCAGACTTTGCTAGGCAGGTACGCTTAAGTGGAGAGACACTCTGAGATACAGAGCCCTATCGCACCAACAGCGGCAGAGAAGAAGCAACAACAGCAGCAACAGGAGCAAAAGGAACAAGCAGCACCACAGTATCATGTGAATTTAAAATATACAAGTCTAGAGAGTGACCGAGATAGATAATTATATGATTAAACGTGAAGCAGCAACGGACCAACTGATAAATAAATTCATACTGAAAAGAAAACGAACGAGCGACGCAACACGACAAATAACAAGACGCACAACTCAGTTGCCAGTCGAAAACGAAGTGGAAACTTTCAGAGATCCCCCAAACATAAGCAGGTCAACTTGCTTGTTTCGAAATATTACAAGATAAAAAAAAACATTGCAACTATATAAAGCAACAAACAGCGGTATTGTCTAGACTAGAAAAGCCAAGAATTCTGTGTATACTATTTGGCCATAGCCAGGAGGTCCATAGAGAATCCTTAGCACTTGTTACGCGAACGCAGTTTGGCGTGTTTCCTTTTGACTGTACATATTAAGCTGGCAACTGGATTTCAGATCAGATGGCGACTCTGACGATGCTGAGAAATGCTCATCTACCAGACAACCCACCTTTAGCCAGTGAGAATGAACGACATTTAGAAGAAGGGCGGGAGAACGTTCCAGGACGGACACAAGAGCAGCCACAACAACAACAGCAGCAGCAGCAGCCATCACCAGCGAAACAGAAACATCAACCTCAAAAACGACCAAAGTCAAATGGAACCGTTAAGCATCTATTAGACGACCAGAACGGAGATGGAAATACTGCAAAGACCAATGACCATGTTAGCGAGGATGGTTTGGCAAACGGATCGAGCGCTGATCCGGTCACCTCCAGCTCAATAAATAACGATCTTCCCAATCCAGCTTCGAACCGGAGAAGAATCAAATCCTCGTCTGTCTCATCCGCTTCATCCGCCTCATCAACTTCCTCCACCACGTCAACTCGAAAGGGGGGTCTTCCCCTCCGATCACAATATGCCATGATCCTAGTACTGTCTCCATTGAACGGCACGTTTGAAAGAAAGTCTCTATTAGTCCCATTTGCTCCGGACGTACTCAAACTCGGCCGCCAGACAAACGCAAAGACGGCTCCCGGTCCCGAAAACGGGTTCTTTGATTCTCGCGTTCTAAGTCGACAACATGCCGAGATCTGGGCTGACAAGCTCAGCGGTAAAGTATGGATCAAAGACGCCAAGTCATCAAATGGTACATATATCAACAAACAACGATTAAGTCAAGATAACACCGAAAGTGAACCTTATGAACTGAAAAAGAACGACACCCTTGAGCTGGGAATCGATATATGCGGAGACGACGGCATCTCGCTCGTTCATAGGAAGATCTCTGCCACAGTAGAACGAGTGTCTATTATGTCATTACAGTCAAATAATACATTGGCTAGTAGTAGCAGTAGTGACTCGTTGTCATCATCATCATCTTCAAGTTCGATCCATACATTGAAGAATAACGGTATTATAAATGACGATAGCTCTATTACCAGCAATACCAACAATAGCAAAAACCTCAATGGGAAAATATCAATCATGAATGGCACCAACAGTGCCCCCAAAAATATCACCACTAACGGATCGATCCGGAGATCAGACGTGAATGGCTCGAAAATGAGAAGAATGAGTATGACGGGCGGCCAAGGAGTCAACCTCGCCAACAATAAAAGCTCGGACCCTCTGGATTTTACATTGTTTGGAGATATGGACGATTCTTTAGAAGATCTGGTTCTGGGTCATACCCGGAATAGCGTAGGTGGTTTATTTATGCATAACGGACTAAATAGCTCGCTTGCATTTGAGTCGACTGTTAAACGACTTATAGGAGAAATCCATTCAGTCAAAGTGGAGGGCGCGAAGTTGAAGACAGTTGTATCCGTTCTTCAAGATATCAAGAGCAAGCAGGAAAAAACCAGTCGATTGGCGTCTTCCGTACCAGAAGAGCTGGTTGCCAAAAACGACTATATCAACGAATTGGAGTCAAGGCTGCAAGATCAGACGACACTTGATAAGCTACTAGCAGAAGAGCAAAGTCGAAGGAAAGTTCTTGAGCAAGAAAACAAATGTCTTCAGGAAAAACTAGACAGCGAGGCACTGCCGTCACCGCCTTCTCCTAGTCATCATCCTATTACACCGCCTGCTTCGTCCACTTTGGAGGCTTTAGCATCGGAATTATCCTCGACTCGAGAACAATTGCAGTTATTCAGAACCAGAGCACAAAAAGCAGAAGAAATGTCTGTAAAACAAACGTCGAAAATTGGAGAGCTGAAAAAAGCTTTGGAGCAACTGCATCGGGAAAAACAGATCCAAGACCAGCTTCTTCTGGAAGAAAAACTGAAAAACCAATCGCCACCATCACCGCCAACGTCAACGATTAATCAATTACATCAGTCTGCATTCGATAGCTTGCCATTGTCGTTGCAAATTGCCGTTAGCACTGGTGGCATGGCACCATTATCGTCTCCTACTGCCAGTGCTAGCACCCCCGATAGTACTCCGACGGAGCTGACTCCCACCACCAGTTCGAATTCTACTGGAACTAGCAGAATTATCACATCACATAGTAGTACAACATCGCGACCCAAACCTGGCTCTGCCACAAAAACCATCCCTATGACTACTGCTCTAGGAGTCGTGGTGCTGGGCATAAGTCTGATGTCGTTCCTCAACCGACTTTCACGAGACCGCTAATATCTCTCTATTACTATTAGTTTGCATTATTGACCTATAACGATTATTCTCATCATAATACATATGTATCTTTTAATATTTTTCTGTAGTGCCTCCGGCAGTTGGTTGCTTGGCTTCTCAGTTATCGTGTGGTCTAGCCTTCAACGTCAACCGACACAGCCGCACAAATGGCCAATATCTATTAACATCACTTCACCACTTTTCCATCCAACCTCTTTCTCTCATAGGCAAACCAGCCATGCTATCTAATACAGCTTTCAGATTGACCAGAAGGCAAGCTGGCCGTCGTCTTAGTATACCGTTCGGATCTGGTATCCAAATTGCCCCTCGCACCAGATTCTTATGGCCCGCCCAGATCATACCTAGTCGTTCCGTAACCAGCGCTTTCCAACATGGAATGCCCCCACCGCATTCCGCGCCTCCTACGGGTAAAGTCCGTCCATACCGATGGCTGATCATTTTGACATTGGCGGTTGCCGTGTCAGGAGCAGCATTTAGATATTACACAGCTCACAATTACCCCCCTGAAGTTGCATCCAAGCTCCGTAAAGGCCTTCGAGCTGAACTGGACGGTGGAGTACAGGGCACTCCCGACTATAAACTAGCATTACAATATTACCTGGAAGCTCTTGAAGAGGCAGACAAATCTTCGCTCCATTACCTGAGTGATGAATATACCGGGCTGAAAATCAAGATTGCAGAAATGTATGAAAAATTAGGCATGAACGAAGAAGCTCGGTTGCTTTACCGAGAATTAGGCACTTCATATGTCCAGGCATTGGCAGATGGATCGGCTATGTCTGCGGATTTGAGAGCTCATATGATCCAGCGCGATCTAAGAGTCGCTCTTAAGACGGCCATTTACGAGTCCACCACCAACCCAGAGGTAGCCAAGATGGGACTATTGATCCATTTTACACTGGCCCAGAACGAAGTAGCGAACCGCGATCCGGCTATCGCAGAGCTCATGAAGGGTGATAAGGATAGGACTAAGTTCAATCTCACACTTCCAATTGATGCAGAGGCTCGAGAGGTCAATAGTGAGGCGTGGGAGCCTTTTAGGGACGAGCTTTTTAGTGCCAGAGACAGTAGGTTTTTTTTTACACCCCCCTCCGGGTTTATGCCTCCGGCGACTGGGCTCTGCCCCAGACCCGTTGGCTCTGCTGCGCCGGGACGGTTACTAACCAAGGTTTTAGTGTTTGTTGCAATGTGTCTTGCGACGGGCGATATGGGCCACGCTCTGCATACCAAGCTCGCAACTACCGAGTGGATGGCGGTTGCTGGCTGCGATATTGGCGAGATTCTCATGTCCTGTAAGTTAGTGAAGCTGTTCCGGAAGAAGTGGTAGCCACATAGGATCTAACACACAGTGTCAGTTTGTAACGTAGGATCGATCTTTTACTTGCAATCCGAGCAATTGGAGCTGCGAGAGTCCCAGTATGTTCAAGATAACAAGAGCGAAAGCGAAATCGCTAGTGTTCGAAAACTAGCCGAGGACTCGCTCGGATATTCGTCATCGTGTTTTGACGTTATCGTCAACGTTGTCGAGACGCTTCCTAGCAAAGCTCGCCGCGAAGCAGACGTCGCTGAAGTGCATGCTCTGTCAACCTACGGATTAGGAGTCATTGCACTACACCGTGGTCAGTATGATAAATCGCGAGATTTGTTACGAGAGTCTCGACTGCGTGCCAAAGGGTGCGAATTCGTTGACCTTGTGCAAAGTTCTGAACAAGAGTTGGACAAGCTAGACCGGATCTTAGCAGATATTGCCAAAGGTGAGAAGAATCCGAAATATGAACCTCCATCTATGGATGTGCTCTTTCTCAAGCAGGAAAATAAAGACGAGCCAGTCAATTTCAAGCCTGCTGATAAGACTGATGAGTAATTTGTATATAGTATATAATATAAACATTGCGTATAGTGTTGAAGAGGGTGTCAAATGAAAGCAAGCGACTATTGATGTTCTTTTTCCTACACCAACTGACGACAGGACTGTAGTATATAAACTGGGTAATTGACTGACGTTAACTGCAATTGAATAAATAAGGCTACGTACATGTTACTTGGAAACAAAAACAAAATAAATAAAAAAGGCAAGAAATGCAAAGAGAAGAGAATAATATAAGCAGTAAGCGCTCCAAAGACCATCCAAAGACCAGTTAGTTAGATAACGTGGTCTTGAGTTTTGTCCATAGACTGGATGAAAAGGTCGGCTGAAGGTTGTTATCAAACCGAGTAGTGGTAGGCATCGATGATACAGGCGACAGAAGAGCCGGGCTATGTGAAGGTGGAGGCTGGATGTGAGACCCACTTTGTCGAAATGGACTGAACCGTCTTCTTCTAGTAGTGTCTCCAGTATCCGACTCATCAGTAGAGGAGCCGGAAAACATGGGCTGAAGTTGGTTCTTCTTGGCCCTGTCCAGGATATTGCCTGCTCCTCCACGTCCTACCGAGTACGATTCAGGTTCGACGTCAAGTGCCTTATGTACCTCTTCCAAGTATTCCGATGGCGATAGAACTGGCATTCTATCTATGGAAACATTGTTTCCCCAACCGCCTCTGCCAGCACGAAATGTTTGTGTTGGAGATGAGAATGTCTGAACCGGAGCTGGAGTACTAGGAACTGCTTCCAGTTCGTGATCCGAGCTACCAGGCTTTTTGGACTTTGCTACGTAGTTTCCGTATCCTCCACGACCTGTTAATGGCATTTTGATATAATGAGCAAACAACTAGAGATACTAAGAGAGTGAGATTATCAACAGAAAAGAAGTTGAGTATTTTTATGAGAACCTTGTGAAATGAGATATAACTATTTTCACCACCAGACTTTTACTTGTTATTAACAAATTTTTTACGTTTGATAGCTTTTTTCCTTTCTATTTGTAATTTTGTTGACAGTCAGTCATGTGTCAGCTCCTCATTTTATTTTCGCATAATGGCCTCGATTCTACTGTGAGGAGATTTTTTAGCCGCAAAGCCCGCCCGTGGTAGGTCTGAGCCGGGGTATGGGGTGCGCACTGCACTGGGTAACATCCAAGCCTACACGGCTGCAGCGACGGCGCGAAGCAAGCGGATTGAAGCCTGAATTTGGTATTTGGCGTGCCAGAGCAGATTTCTCTGCCTGGCAACATGCACAGCCAGACAATGTAACAATGGGAGAGCCAAGAGCGGATCGTAGGTAAACGGAAACGGAAACAAAAATAAACCGGGAACAACGCGGGGTATTTGTGGAGGCAAAAGAGCGAATGGCTCAGGCTTCGGGGTTGGCTCTGGCGCTGACACGGCATCAGACCCGGGTATGTTCGCGATCGGGAGCTGATCTTTGGCTCACCAGTGACAGACATCTCATCTCAACAAACTAACAGACAGCCAAATCAACTTTCTCAATGTAGCACATTTGACATTTGACACATGTTCCACATAATACGATTTACCTGCATCTAGGAAAAATTTTCAATGAGGAAATGTGTCTGAGAGTTGAATAGCCATGTCACGTGGGAACCGAGAAAAGTTTTTCAGACAAGAAGAGAAAGTGAGCAATAGGGTAAGGGCGGGGGCACGGAGCAAAGGCTGTTCTACACGCCAACGTAGCTGTGAGGGTGGTATAGAAGGCTGTGACGGTGGTATCGAAGGCGGTCACGGTGGCATCGAAGGCGGTAACGAAGGCATAGAGGTAACAGGAGTGAAGCAGTGGTAGCAGTGGTAACAGGCGTAGCAGCGGTAACAGAAGTACAGTGCAAATGCGAGGGCAGAATGGAATGGAAGAGTCAGGAGCAGCAGCAATGGTAACAGAGTGTACGGCAGTACCGTTTAACTGGTATTCAGCAGTTGAATGGATGTAAGAAAGACTACACACGACGTAGGTAAATAACTAACTGGCAGTGAGATTATTCAGGCTTAGAAAATGATGATCAAATTTTTTTTGTACGCGACAGCGGCTTCGATAGATGGATATTAATAAAAGTGAACACCACAGCTACAAACAAATATTCGGGAGCCTCATTCAATCACATATCAAGACATTCAGAGAATCGTCCGTCACTCCACTGACTCTCTTTATCATTGACAAATAAATGAATTCATCACCAAATAAATACCTTAATAGCATTCCCGTCGTTTAGCCTGACCCTTTTCATAGCCATCATCAATCACTGTTTACCTGAAATAAACGTACTTTTCATCTCTTCATCTCCTTCTTCATGTTGCCAATATTCTTTTACACCAAAATGGGTTTGTAATGGCATCCCATTCTCCTTATATACATTTTTCTTACTCACCCAATTGACAGGTTGGGAAATGGCGCCCGTGATAATCCGCTCACTGCAGAATCGTAGATAAGAAAGATAGCAGGATCTAATTGGCTTGATATGATACTGCATCAGCCTATTGGGATGCGCCCTAGCCCGAACGGTTTTCACGACTTCCAACGCAGATTTTTATTCTTGACCCCCACTGCCACGCAGTCTGCAAGTACGGTATGCCAGATAACGATCTGACGGGCGAGTTCCCTGCAGAAGAGTAAGATGCGGCTGGGATGAATGAGGACCGTAGAGTAATGGAGGGAGTAGAGAGAGGGTGGATAGGGTGACACGGGAGTGAGAATATGTGAGTATACGGAGAGGGCCTGTGAGAGATTGCTAGATACGCCAGAATGTGTTTCTGATCCTGATCGGACTCGGGTTCTGGTTGTTGATATCGAAGTCACGTGCCAGAGAACATTGCAGCGGCGCATGTTCTTATCGAGGTTGCAAAAACTTCAAATATGAATTGTAGCCTTTTCTGGGTGGGAACAAGATATTTTTATTGATGTTTTACAGTTACTATGAGCCTGAAAGTGTTACAAGCTTATAATTGTATTTTCAGAATGACGGGAAGGTTGAAATGACTGAGGTTCGTAACAAGATCGACACCACAATACCGGGGTGGTTAACTGGTTGTCGGGTATCTGCTCACACCAAAATCTGTACGCTCTTAGCGGGGTCTCAAAAACTTTAAACAGGGATTGTGGTTCATATTTGGTGACAACAGGGTAATTTTGTTGATGTCTTCCAATGAGCATGAGCTCGGAATCTGAACTGGCCTGTAGTTTGATCTTTAGCTTTATCAGAACATTGAAACGACTGAGGTTCGCAAAAAGATCTGCATGCTACTACAGGGGTGGTCCAGCCCGACACCCGCTCGCGAAGCGAGCACAACGGGTCCGGGCAGAGCCCGGCCGCCAGAGGCATTCGCACGGCCACCTCCGTCCACGACGGACAGAAAGACCCCGAAGCCCAGCTCGCGAAGCGAGCACTACGGGTCTGGGCAGAGCCCAGGGGGCCTGGCGGCCTCCATGTCCAGCGTACGGTCGTTTGCTGCACCCCGCAAAATGTCGACGACCGACCGATTACCTCGGTTTGAGCGCCGGTTTTTCGCGGACTCGTGTTTGCCTCCGGCGGCCGGGCTCTGCCCGGACCCGTTGTGCTCGCTTCGCGAGCGCGAGGACGGTTGACAGGCTCAATTGGACCCCGTACGTGCCAGGAGCCTGCCAAGTCGTATCTCTCGCTCTATCGGATGCCATCATGAAGGCTTCCCATCGTCTCGCGCTCGGCTCCTAACCCCCCCCCCCCCCCCCCCACTCCGAAGCGTACGGCTGTTTACGTCCAAGATGCCCATCTCCATGATGAACATGTGAAATTCCACGATCATCGTCGGCTGTAAAACACTCGCCATCTCCACACTTTTCTTAGTGCGTGTCTGAATCTTGTTCGTTCTCGTTTGAATTAGGTGTTTTGTTCTGAAAAGCAGCTGATTTGTAAAGGTTACTACTTTTCCAGTCTGTGCTTTCAAATCACCCTTAATTATACTTTTTATACCGCGATTCTTCTACTATTGAGTGAGTCGGGCCGATAATTGACCGATATTGGATTCTGTGACATTCCGTCTTGCTCGTTCTTAAGAATCAGTAGCCCAGCACTATATATCCTTCCATCTTCCAACTTTCCCATCTACGCCTTCCATTACCACCATGTCCAAGTCTGGTTCAACTACCTTCACCTCTTACGAGGATATCCCTCTTAACACCTCTTCTCAAGAAATCACTGCTAAGCACCTAACTATCACTTCTGCCTTCCTGTCTAATAAGACTCTGCCTCTAGACTACCGTCTCAAGCAGATAAGAAACATTTATTGGGCACTCCTCGATAATATCGAGTTCTTGAAAGACGCTCTCTATAAAGACTTTTACCGTCCTCATAATGAGACAGAGATCCTTGAGCTTCACGGCGTTTTCGCCGAGCTCGATAGCATCATGAATCACTTGCCTACCTGGGCAAAGGATGAATCTATTTCTGGCGGTCTCAAGAATATGTCTGCTAGCCCAGTAGTTAAGAAACAACCTTATGGAACGGTTTTGATCATTTCCCCCTGGAATTATCCTTACTTCTTAGCCGTCAACCCAATTGCTACTGCTATTGCTGCTGGTAACACCGTTATTTGGAAACCCACTGAGATCGCGCCAAACTCGTCTCGGGCTTTGACCAAAGTACTTCAACATGCCATTGACCCGGAAATCTTCCAAGTCGTCAATGGCGCGGTTGCAGAGTCTACTGCTCTTCTCAACCTTCGCTTTGATAAGATCATGCTTACTGGAAGCACCAATGTTGGCAAGATCGTTGCTGCTGCCGCGGCCAAGAATCTGACTCCTACTTTACTAGAATTAGGTGGAAAGTCCCCTGTTCTTGTTGACAAGGACATCGCCGATATCAAGACCGCTGCTAAGCGGATTGCCTGGGGAAAGTTTGTTAATGCTGGCCAGACTTGTGTTGCTCCCGATTATATTCTCGTGGATGCGAAAATCGAAGCAAAGTTTGTTGCTGCTCTTACAGACGCTATCGCCGAGCTTTATCCGAACCTCAACAAGGATTCAGTCGACTATTGCCATATTGCAACCGACCGAATGTTTAGTCGACTCCAATCATATGTTGAATCCACTAACGGCAATGTAGTATTACAACACGGTGAGCCCGATGAAAAGACCCGGTTCTTCCCTCCCACAGTTGTAACTGGAGTCCAGAGTGACGACATCCTCATGAAGGAAGAATTGTTCGGACCGATTCTTCCAATTATTACTGTCAATGGCGATATTGCTAGAGAAGGTGTTGATTTCGTTATCGCTAACCATGACCATCCACTCTCTCTATATATCTTTTCTGCCTCTAAAAAGAAGGCTGATGATATCCTTGCTCGTACTCGTTCTGGAGGCGCTATTTGGAATGATACCATTCTCCATGTCGCAGTTATCGAGGCTCCATTTGGCGGAGTAGGCGAGTCCGGTACTGGGGCTTACCATGGTAAATATGGGTTTGATGAGTTCAGTCACAAGCGAACTGTTCTTCGTCAACCATTTTACGTCGAGTTCCTTCTTAAACTCAGATACCCTCCTTATACGGCCGGAAACATCAAGTCCCTCACTAAACTATCATACTCGAAAAACCCCTGGTACAGCCGTAACGGTCCTGTTCGTCGTTCTCTTATCCGTCGAATTTTCACCAGCAAGCTTCTCTTTTTGTTGGCTGCCATTGCTGGTCTTTTTCTAGTGTTGTAATCTGTCATTTATTAAATTATATCTATATGTTTACGATTTGCATCTCAATCTCGGCGGTTGAGCTCTGCTAAGGACTGTTGGTTAGATCGAAGGGCCTCCGAATAGGCAGGCAACCGTGATAGCGCCGTACATTCTGTACATCTATCCAGGTTCACGAACTTCATGTCTTTACTACTAAATACTCATATCTGTCAAATTAACAATGCCTACAGGAGTTTATGATGAAATCGACCTCTCGCAGGCGCCAATGGCGCCCCAGGATGTACAGGAGAGGCTCGACGTTCTCCACACAGTGGATACTGTAAGTTTTGACAAAGCGAGGTTTCGGATCCTTTTTTGCTACTTGCAGGCCATTAACCAAGTACAGAAAATAATCAACCTGATTGAAATAGCATCAAAGGCGATCAGTTCCTTAGAAACAGGGAAATCGGCAAACAACGACTTGAAAGTGCTAGGGGCCAAGAAGGACTTTGAGTCTTCGTCTCGGTCATATTTCGACTTGGTGGAAGAGATCTCTGTCAAGCTACGACGAGAGGTCCGACTTCTGCATTATATGTCTAAAGAAAAAGTTCTTCCGCTGTCATTACCAACGAAAGCTGTTTGGCTAGGTAAGGATAACGAGAAAGAGATATGGTCGGCGATTGATGAGTTACTGAGTAAGCGAGACGTGAAAATGGACGATGAAGAGCGAGATGTGAAAGAACAGGAGAAGGAACCAAAGTAGGAACCAAAGTAGGAACCAAAGTAGGAACCAAAGTAGGAACCAAAGTAGGAGACAGAGCAAGAGACTGAGCTACCGGTGAAGTCTGCGATACCTCGTGGAGTACTTATTTATTAGTTTTGATTTAATGAAAACGCAACAACGAACCGAGCGAAGCAACCAACATGTCTGGGCAGAGCCCAGCCGCCGGAGAGCAGTAATAGAATGTGACGCTGTTGGTGTTTATTTAGCAGCCCGTAGAAAGTCCGAGACTAAATAGAGACTGCCACAGATGACGGTGTTGGACGAGCCCGAAATTTGCTTGGCCCTGTCAATGCTCGCGCCGACATTGTCTTCGCAGAAAGTGCTGGCACGGTCAGTGAGCGATTGAGCTGTTTGGGCGATATCGGGCGGTTCACAAGGTTTAACCCAGGGCATGCCGTCTACAGAGCTGAATTTAGTGGCTATAACCGTATCACCGGGCCTGATGATTCGGTTGAGGATTCCTTGAAAGTCTTTGCCTTGAGAAAATGCAACTATGAATGTGATTTTGGAACATGGCGAATCAGGACGGACGGAGCTGTTAATATACTCCGCCAAAAGGTCCGCTGCTTGGTTGTTATGGGCCCCATCAAGAAGCACTTTAAAAGTGGGAGATAGCTCTACCCACTGTAAACGTCCGGGCCACTTTGTGTTACGAATACCTTGCTGAATGATGCTATTAGTAAAAGGAAATTGCTTCTGCAGATGAAGCATTGCTTGTAGACTGCAAGCCAGGTTCGACATTTGATATGATCCGAGCAGAGGAGTTGTCGCTGGGTCGACTTCAAACGGGTTACTGTCTTTAGATCGGCTGGATAATGGTTGTGCAAGTGTAAGCGATGACTTTTTTTCAGTTGCTATCTTCTTTATCTCCGTCACAACCTCACTATCATTAGTTCCATCTAAAATACACGGCACTCCTTCTTTTATAATGCCACCCTTTTCACGGGCAATCTCCGCTAGAGTGGTACCTAGGAAAGTCTGGTGATCTAAGCCGATCTTGGTTATAATCGTACACAGCGTCTGAGATGCTGTTAATACGTTGGTCGAATCCAGTCGACCACCAAGTCCGACTTCAATTACCGCCAGGGTAATTCTTTGAACACGGAAGATCTCAAAAGCTACTGCAGTCAGCAGTTCAAAGTCTGTGGCTTGGATATTGTTTTCGGAATTCACGCGAGCCACTTTTTCTTCAACTTCGAGGAACAGCTGCTCACGAACCGGTTTTCCGTTTATACTAATACAATCGAATCTATCCACCAGATGCGGGCTTGTGAACCTTCCATTTGGAATGTTGGCTTCATTGATACAGCTCGAGATATAGGCACATACAGATCCTTTTCCGTTTGTTCCGGCAATATGAACTGCTTTCCAAGTAAGCTGCGGATTCCCAAGAGCCGATAAGAGGCGAATGACTCGGGCCAATCCCAAGTCAATCATTGCTGAGGTATTGAGATAGGCGACTAGAGTCTGAAGTATGGTGGTGGTACAGCAGAGATTACTTGGAGATAGAGCTAGCCGTGTTGGTGAAGACAGTCGGTATGAGTGATAGAGGCAAGGGTATTTTGATAACGTCCATACAGGAAAGTCTCAGTTCTTGGTCGAGGGTGGGTGGGTAGTTGAAGACAGCAACTTGGGGTAATTCAGAAGATCTATTTATTTATAATGGAATAATGTCAAGACAATGTTTTTACTGTCAAGATGGAAGATTGGCACTCTACAATGCGATAATTCTTGTTCGTCACAACCAACAAAAAAAAGACGTCTATTAGAGTTGGGCCTGCCCAGACTCCTTTCGCGTCGTATACCTGCCAGACATCCGTCGGTCGATGATTTTATTTACGACCAGGCCGAGAACTAATCTTGCTGCTCGGACCGCCTGCACTCAACTTTAACTGACATGTACCCTTTAGCCGTTGCCAAACGCGGCGGTGGATTGCTATTGCCGTTTGAGCATTGATCCCAACAAAAAAAAAAAATCCTGCCGGCCGAGCCATACACAAGAAGCAGCAAAGATAATTACCGTCTTGCGATTGAAATCTGGAGTTTATTAGGCTCCGAAGTTCGCATTTTATCTCAACAAAAATCAAGCCGAAAAATTCACCCTAGATCTGCACGCTGCACAAACAAACTATATAAAATTCATACTGGCGGTTCATTATATACTACGCCATTGAGCCGAAAAATAGATAAATGAAAATTAATTGGCATACGAAAATATAAATAAATATTTGATACCAGTTGGGACTCGTCACAGTAAAGCAACGACAAAAAAATATTTCTGGCTCTATATAAACAGATCTGAATAAACCGTACTAACGAAATTTCTAACCAACATTTGAATATCGGTTGGATTTCATTGTAATTATACAGTTTATTAATTAGGAATAATTAATTGATTTGATCTTGTTAGCAGCAGTATTGACCATCTTGCTCACATTTCTCGTCATAACCCATATTGACCTTCCATTCCCCGTCTACACCACCCACAATGTCCAATTCTTCATTCCAAGGATCCTCGTACATTTCTAACCCCCCTTCTCATATCTTCAAACTCCCAGTTGGTTTGGAAATCCCATCTGGGCCTCCTCCCAATGCATTTTTGGCAAAGTATTTTGAACCGCTTTTAGATATTAAAGTCCCAATTACAATTGCGACTGTCTATGCTGTCTCTGTTCATATCGCCAACCATGTCCGCAAGACCAACAAGACCCCACTGTCAATCTGCAATACGAGGATTTTCAAGGGTCTAGTTTTGGCTCATAATATTGGTCTTTGCATCTACTCTGCCTGGACTTGTGCTGGTATGACAGCCGCAATCTACCGTACCGTGTTTGAGCTCACTAAAGTTGGCATCTCCGCCAGTACTACCGGTGAACAAGTAGCCGACTTTTTAAGTGGTCAATCCGGGCTTTTAGGATCCAACCGGTCTGGCAGTGGAAGTTTCTGGAGATCGCTTTGTGACTTGAACTCGGGGATTTGGGAGCAAGGTCTTAACTACTATGGATTCTTCTTTTACCTTTCAAAGTTCTATGAAGTGTTTGACACCGTCATTATCCTTGCTAAGGGTAAACAATCGTCTCTTCTTCAAACCTATCATCATGCTGGTGCCATGCTTTCAATGTGGGCCGGAATCAGATTCGCATCTCCTCCAATCTGGATTTTTGTTGTTTTTAATTCGCTTATCCATACTTTGATGTACTTTTACTACACATTGTCCGCCCTTAAGATCAAAGTGCCAAATGCCCTTAAGAGAGCGCTAACTACTGCTCAAATCTCCCAATTTGTGTTTGGAGGATCATTTGCTATTCTTCATCTGTTTGTGTACTACTTCAATCCGTCTACTGGGAATTACTGCTCCTGTTTAAAGGACGCTGGCCAAGGCTTTGCTCTTTTATTCAACGTTGTGTACCTGGCTCCATTGACTTATCTGTTTGTCAACTTCTGGATCGATCAGTACGTCCGCTCTTTCAAAAGAAATCATTCTGCTATTGCTGTTGACAAAAGTAAAATGAAATAAATAGCCGAGTCTCAGTTATTGCTTCTCTTGTAATCCATAGAAATATATTCTATCTCATGTAGTCTGCAATGCCGCCGTTCGTAGCTTGTTCAATAGGCCTACCCTCAGATTCGTTTTAATCGCCCGGGTATTTGTGAAGTGTGAAAGTAGTCTTCTATTGTAACGTCCTTTGGCTGGCAAGTTCCCACACCACCCGTACCTTTAGCTTGACATTGACACAATCCCTGTCAGACTGTCTGGTCTTTATAATCTGCTTCAAACTACTCACACCCTACTACCCTGAGCCGCTCACACGATAAGATAAGAAATAGCATGCAAAGTAAGCAAGCATCGATCATTTTCATAAGTAGATCATCAACAAGCCGAAAAAATATACTTCTTGTTAACATGTACAAAATAATAATAATAAAAAAGTTCCAAAAAAATAAAAAAAGACTCACGACCACCGCTTCTCACTAGCCTTTATATTCAATCCCGATCCCCCTCTCCACAATTGGGCCCATGGATCCATGCTCCCTCTGCCTCCCTACCCCCACCAGTCTGATCGCTATGACGTAACGCAGGACTGCCCTTCGCCCTCCGATAAGACAATAAAGGGGTGCATATCTTCTCTACCGTTCGGGGAAAATAGTATCGTGCCAGGTTTCATCCAACCGACCTAATAATAAAGTTTCAAGCGCCGGGATCAGCTTTGTGGGTTTTACTTGCAATCTCTGTTTTTATTTTTTGTTGCTGACTGTAATCGTCATATTTGCGATCCTCACAATAGCAAAAATACAAATCAATAGCTAACCTCCGACGAAAGTCAAATACTGGAACAAGTATAATTGAATTGGCACAACGAAAGAAAGCTGAACCTAATAGCATAAATTTTCGACGCCCAAAAACAAACGAGGATTTGTCTTGATTTTAGAACAAAACCGAGCGGGGCGATATTCTCATAGACGCGTGTCATCTGAATCATCTCTTAAACACTCTCTCTTGGGATCTTCTCTAGTCTGTGTTGTGTGACTACCTGTACATTATTCCCCCAAGAAAACTCCCGTTCATATCGTATATGACCCCGATATCATAAATTCCCATCGTGAGGTCATCATTGGATCTAGATTTGCCTCTGTATGAGGAAGCGGTGGCTACAGACAGCTTAACAGTGGCCAACCCATTTGACGATAATAATACGAATAGCGCTCGGTCTGTTTCTTCCGAGTTGGATAGAAGACTTGAAAGCCTCGATATTGACGATACTTATATCGAACGAGAAGACTACGAAACAAGCCATTTTTTAGCCAAGTCCCTAGTCCCTGATAGTAATTGTCTATCATCGTCTTCCAATAATCTTCCCGGCGACCTTCACTCTTCAGAGCTGACGGCTAACAGCAACAACAACAAAGAGCCTTCTTTTCAGATTGTTGTTCCGCAACCGACTAAACAACTTCCTTCTTTTGGCGATCGTGTTATAGGCTTCATAATGACTGGCGGCCGTGATAAAGCTGGTGGCCTGACCGGCAAACCATTGCTCTACTTCACCACTGTTTTTGTGTCGTTGGGAGTGTTTCTCTTTGGCTATGAACAGGGAGTTATGAGTTCGGTTATTGTATCTGTTTACTTTAAAGACTATTTTGACCAGCCCACTAGAGCCCAGATCGGAACCATGATCGCGATTCTCGAGATTGGCGCCTTGATATCATCCTTAGTTGTTGGAAGAGTAGGCGACATTATTGGTCGAAGAAAGACTATTCTCTACGGTGCCCTTGTGTTCGTCCTTGGTGGATGCTGTCAAGCTTTTACCAACGGAATGCCTATCCTGATCATTGGCCGGTTTATATCTGGTGTTGGTGTAGGTATGTTGTCTACTATTGTACCAGTTTATCAATCGGAAATCTCTCCTCCTCATAATCGTGGTAAACTGGCTTGTATTGAATTCACTGGTAATATCGTAGGTTATTGTTCTTCTGTGTGGGTCGACTATGCGTGTAGTTATATCCAAAGTGATATGGCCTGGAGAGTACCTCTCTTTCTTCAAGCAGTTATGGGAGTGTTTCTCGTGTTAGGATCACTTGTAATTGCTGAAACTCCCCGTTGGTTATTAGACAATGATTATGATGACGAAGGTATGATTGCTATTGCCAATCTCCACGGAGGTGGTGATATCTACAGTCCTGTTGCTCGTCAAGAATTCAGAGATATCAAAGAGGCTGTTTTGCTCCATCGTTTGGAAGGTGAAAGAAGTTATGCAGATATGTGGAGAAAGTACAAGAAGCGCCTACTCATTGCCATGTCTTCACAAGCGTTTGCCCAACTCAATGGAATCAATGTCATTTCGTATTATGCGCCTTTAGTCTTTGAGCAAGCTGGTTGGGTCGGCAGAGATGCTATTTTGATGACCGGTATTAATGGTATTGTATACATATTTTCCACCATCCCACCATGGTACCTGTCTGACCGTTGGGGACGCAGAGTCATTTTGATATCAGGAGCAATTGCCATGGCCATTTCCCTTTCGACCATTTCTTATTTCATGTATCTACAAGTATCTTATACCCCCACCATGGTTGTTGTTTTCGTTGTTATCTATAATGCTTTCTTTGGATACTCGTGGGGTCCAATTCCCTGGCTTTACCCCCCCGAGATTATGCCGTTATCGGTTCGTGCTAAAGGAGCTTCATTGTCGACTGCTTCTAATTGGGCGTTCAACTGGCTCGTAGGACAAATGACTCCTATTTTGCAAGAAAAGATCCAATGGCGTCTTTACTTGATGCATGCTTTCTTCTGTATCTGTTCTTTTGTTACTGTTTACTTTGTTTATCCAGAAACAATGGGTGTACACCTTGAAGATATGGATTCATTATTTGGGGATAAATCAATTAGATCTTCAAGCACTTCGAATTTGGATACCCAATCTTTGTTATCTCGTGGAAATGACGATATCGAGCAGAGTTTCCCTGGCCCATCGACTCTTCAACCGTCTGCTGCTGCCATTGCTCGTAGTCAAAGAGCCCAAAGCAACTCTGGAGGTGCTGCGCCGTTTATGTCGAGCTCTCCAGCATTTTCCAGTGTCTTAGCTCAAACAGGAGGAATCCCCCCAATCGGTGATGAAGAAGACGACGAATATGCGACTTCACTTACATCAAACCAGCAAAGCCAGATCGACGGGGGTGGTGGTGGTGGTGGTATTTCTGGTTTCTTCGCAAGAGCGTTTGGCGGTAAAGCCAACTCCAAACCTACTACTGAGGACTATAAGCCACTTAGCCGAAGCGACGACTCTCCCTTTGAAGAGGATTAAAACTGTTGGAATAGATTGATTTTAACTGTTAGCATATAACGTATATATACAAATACATATATATATAATTATTTATTTATGTTAAGGATCCACGACCTATACAGTCGAGCTGATAGTCTGAACGCAACGTCTTTCTTCATCAATTCATTAATACATTGTATAATCTTATACTAGTTATTTCTTGCTTTAAAAACGACACTCACTTATCCTTGTATTTCTTTTCGTTCAGTTTACGCCAATCGAGAATTCTATCCGGTGCTAAAGACCGTCGGAATTCAACAATGTGCTTGGCGATTTCATTAAAATTCTTGTTCTCATTTTGCAATGGTGTCAAGTGAGTAGCAAGTTGCTGCCTATACTTCCTTACATCTGCCATGGTATCGCCAATAGAGGCACTACTTAGATATTTAAGGATATCTTGATCTAGGTAGACAGAGAGTTAGCATGGGCAAAGTACCACCACCACTCTTTAACTTACCAGGTAAAACAAAATCTTGAATATGCACATCTACGCAATCCTTTTCATAGCAAGTATCTCCTTGAGCCTCGTTTTTACAAAACATTCGATTCACACTGTCTTTCACGAACTGACTATTATACGTTAGTGACCGATACCCGGAGCTACCGACAACATCCAGGAAATATGGACTAAATCTGAACGATTGAAAAGATTTCAAAGGAGATTCATATGAAGCGAAATACGTAGGAAGATCCTAAAAGTAAAAAACTCTTGTTAGTAACTAACCACCGAGAGTGAGAAGGAAACAATATCAAGTAAATACACTTCTACATGTAAAAAAACGATTTTTTTTTCATACTAATTCGGCGTCAATAATAGTTCTCTTTGTAGGGAGGATAGAACGCGTTGGTGGTATTTCAATACCTTTATGCGATCGCTGATCTAGAAGGTCAGTAGCAGGTTCTGTTGTAGCTTCTGGTATAATCTCAGCAGCAACAACTTGCATAGGTTCATAATTTGTTGCTGGCAGAGGCAAGATAATGCTATCTTTAGAATCTTGCGGGGATTTGGTATCAATTGGAGGAAGTTCGTTTTCTTTATTTGACGGCTGCGTCGCCTGTTCGTTTTCACTATCTGACAGCACAATCACTTCGATGATTTTATGAGTAGGAGACACAGGAGGGGGTACTTTAGAAACAATTGTTCCATTTAAATGTTCTTTCTCGTTCGGCAATTGCATTTTTACTTGTTGCTGCGCATAGCCGGAAATGTGAACGGTATCTTGCATTGACATGGCAATAGGCGACGGTTCCGAAGGACAGATATCCATGTCGCCTAATACATCATTCAAGCCTAACTGAGAAAAAGGACTATGCTGCTCCGATGTAGGAACGGGGGCATCAACCATCATTTGCGCTTCTAATCTCTTCTTCTTTCCACTCTTTTTTTTACGTCGGGACTTTTTTGGAAGAGACTGAGTGTCAATATCCATGCCATCTGAGTTTTGCTTGTCTTTATTTAGAATGTCAGCAGTATCTACATGGTTACTGTTAGAAAGTTCGACATCTGGAGCATCCGTCACTTTCGGTGAAACTGGTAGTAAATGCGAGCCGGAAACCATGTGTAAAACCGGGGATCTTCTACTGAACACAGAAGACGGCCTTCTTAACCGGTCTTCCAATTTCCGAATTATGATGTTCACATGTTTTTGTTCTTCTTCAGTAACATCCAATTGAGTCTGGAACAATTGTGCCTGGACGGTTATTTGTGACAAGCTTTTCATTTTATCTTCCAGTGCAGCCCTTAGTTGACGGACATCGTTCTCTAGTTCAGAGATGGACAGTTGATTAAGCTGTTCTTTTAAAAGCGCTCTTTGTTTGGAAACCGCCTCTTGTCTTTGACGAACTAGCTGCAAGGTTTCTTGTACACTTTCAAAGACTTCATCAGTGTTTACGAGGTCGGAATTATCGGCCTGGGTTTCAATCTCTTTGTTACCGATGTCACCTAAAGCATTGGATTCAGTCATTTCCGTATCAACGTCTTCTTCACCTGGTCCTGAAGCGGTTTCATTATTATGCTGGACTTTATTGCTGAGTGTTTCAGAAGCCATTTCATTTTCCAGCGTATCTTCCATAGCTTCATCAGTCACTGCCTCTTCGGCCGACGTCGACTCATGAACATCTCCATTAGTGCCAACACCAGCCACCAAAGACGCATCAGACTCTTCCTCCTTCTCGCTTCTCTTTTGCATTTTCTTCAGCATTTCTTGCATTGCTTTGATTTCATCTAATTTGGCTTGTAACTGTCTATGATGGGTCGAGTTACCTGAAGAGCTCTTGGACTTTGACTTTAGTACTGGCCGATAGTCGTTACCGAATGAGCCATTTACGTATCTGGCTCCGTTATTAGAGCTACTGTTGGTGGAATAAATATTAGCAGACCTTGTAGTGTCACCGTCTTCATCATCGCTGATGTCTATAACAAACTTGTGAGACCACCGGTCGCTGCCAAACTTGAGTGGCTGTTTAAAACCATTAGCCGGGCGGGACGTATTAGAAGGGGACACTTGTGCTTGTGTTTTTGTTTGGCGTACAATAACCGAATTGGACATGGACGGACTATTATTAGAACTAGGAAGGTTTACTGTATGGTCGGCACCTGGTCCGTTGCCATGACCAGGAAGACCAGGCGTGCCAACAAACTTGACTGATTTCTCTTGTGGAACAGAAGTTATACGAGGAAGAATGATAGTGCTGGTTCGTAGTTGTGTTTCGGCTACAGCCGACGTATTCACGTTCTGGCTGTCTACTTTCTTATCTGATCCATTCAAGGGCGTCATGAAACTCGATTGAGCATCCCCCTCTAATTCCCTCTCTGCCTCTGATCGAACGTACTTATCCAGAGCAGCAGTAACTCCATGAGCATCTGCAGCGACTTTTCTCAAACTCGGTCTAGTCTTTGTATGTTTGGCGATATCAACATACTTTGCCCGAGCTTCACTGAGCTCGTTCTCAGACGGAGTCAATCCATCGTTTTCATGAAGATCCAATAGAAAGTTAAAGTCCGAGTCTGCCTGAAGTAGGATTTCAGTGAACGATATTCCCAGGCGGTGCAAATCAGACAACGCCTCTTTAGCTTCTGCTAAGCTTCTCGTGTTTTTACTGGACATATTCATACGACTCGAGTGAGGATGTACATGTATACCTCTGACGACAGGACTACTAGCTACAGGTCTAGTTGCAGTGGCTCTAGCAAGTGGTTCTAGAAAATTGTTAGTAAGTCATCTCATCGCAAAGCTTTTCATAGCACTTTACACACCAGCTTCTGGCTGACCGACTTTGCTACCTTCAGCAGTCGGTACAGCTGAATGATTAGACATCAAATACGTCGTTTTGAAGTAACCTTTTGCAACGGATGATAATCTGCTTTCTGGTAGGTTTTAATCTTCCTTTGGTGTCTAACAAATAAATAATGGTGAGTAGTAAGAAAGAGAGCAGATAGTCGACATTGTCAGGTGTTGTGCATATAGCAAAATATTACTTGAGAAATGAGTTCCGTTATAAAAATATATCAGTGGAGGTTGGATCAAGCACGAGATGGAGTTACAAGAACTGAACCTTAGCAATTTGCTCTTATTCACTCTTCAAAAGAAACTTATATCTTGCCTATTATGTCATGTTTATTCCGTGCTAGTCTCGTTAATAAAATCCAGATAGTAATCGCAGTTGTGGACAGCGTTATACAGTGAATCTCCCATAATTAGCAACCACAGGAGAGCCCATAATGTAAAATTGAAGGGTCGGGCAAAGCCCATAATGTAAATAGATTAAATACAAACGTAACGACTTTCAATGATGGTCTCATAACCTTAATAATTTTCAATGGTCTTCTAACCGCTTGAAACATGCTATGTATTTGGATCCCTTGTTTCGAGATACCTTTTTACCTTCTTCCGTCTCTGTAGTCATGACTTTGACACATATATCCTGCTGCTCCCATTCCTTCGACAGTCGTTCGAATAACGGATGTGCTTCAAGATGCTTGACCATCCATTCGTGAAGATCTTTGACATCGGTAATGGTGTAGACGACACCGCCTGGTCGTAATACAAATGCATATTCCGATAGTAGAGTAGTGGTGATAATGCGAGCTTTATGCTTTCTTTGCTTGAAATGAGGATCGGGAAAGCAGAAAAACATCTTCTCTAATTGGCCCTTTTCAAAGAAGTTGGGGAGGAATTTCATAGCGTTACCTCTTAATACGGCAACATTCTCGTATGCTATGTCCTTGTTGGCAAACTTCTTTCGTAAAGCGACGATCCTATCTTCAACATAGTTTGTTACTTGAACCCGGATCTCCATACCTAAGATGAGGTTGTTAGGAAGCTCCGGTGATAATGCTACCAGAAGCCCGCCAAAGCCACATCCTATATCAGCGACAGTTGGTTTGCCCAATTCAGGTCTTGTTTCGAGAATTGGGTAAAGGTTCTGCCAGTGCATATCTTGCGGACTACGAGGGCTAAAGGATTGATAGGTTAGTTTCTGTATTTCCACCCTTCGTCGTCTCACTGCTGCTGCTGCTACTACAACAACTACGTACTATTCCAACTGATGATCCGAAAATGGATTTGAATGTGCTCGCTGTCGGTAATATCGTTTCTGACATCAGTTAGTTTCGAGATCAAAATTATAGCCATAAATACGGCCAATAACTAACCTTTGGGAGCTCTATTTGATCTTCTTCGACTCCTTCAAATCGGGCCTTTTTCCTCTTGTCCTCCTGCTGTTTTCTATAGACTCTCCTTTTGGGAACGTCATCGCCATTTTCAGTCGGCACCTCTGGCGACAGATTCTCGGACATTATTTTTGCGATAACAGAAACTCGAATCTAAACGCTTCACCAAAAGAAGACCGTTTCTATCTCTATGTTGATTCCACCACATGGACTGGCCCTAATCTATTTGATCGACTCTGAAAAATTAAAATATTTCCAGCCGTGCTGAAATTTAGGGTCCGCTCACGCAGCTAGCCATAGCGAGCTGAACCTGTGGGCTCAGGGTAGCCTAGGCTACTACCGATAACGATTGTATATTAATTGGTTACGCTTGGCAGGTTTAGATGGACAGCATCTATGATGAAATAAAAGAAGAAAACGACAAGATTTGGCTTTCTAATTTGTACTCAGAGTGACCTTTTAGGAAACAAAGTTTCGATAACAGCCGTCGTGACTAGTCAGCAATCGTCGTATTATTACTTCTATTATATGCCAGACTAACCACCGTAACCGGTACACCTAACCATAAAACCAGCATACTGACACTTTACCCCCTGCGTCCTTTTATCACTAAGAGCAATGTACGGGGTCTATCTTCCGGGCCCTGCCCAATCTTCCTTGGCAGACAAGCCGGACTCCGAGCGATCGACATAGATGGATTCCCGTTTCACCAGATAAGCGCCCTCTTATCTTTTGATGCAGTCATATATATATAAAGTAAAAAAGTCCGGGCCCAATTTTAAGCTTCCTTCAAGTATTTCCAACTCAAATTTTATTTCCGACTTCTACAAAATGAAGGAGAAGATAAACCCCAATGAAATTCTCCCTACTGAGGAGCAGCCCGAAGCAATTGCTCGTCCTCGAACAAAAAGTAAGGCTGTTAAAATCATCTGTGCTGCTATGATAGCTACCTCTTATTTTGCGTGCTTTGGATCCAAACACCTGTATAATCCAATTGCCGCAATTAAGGACCACAAGATTGTCGAGCGTGTTGATGAATGTGCTGCTTTGGAGAAAATCACTCCTAATGATGACTTTATTGGACCCGAACAATTCTTCACCCCTGAGTACAGGAACTTCTCGCTTGACGCCTGGTCGGGAGTGGTCAAGATACCTTCTATCAGTTACGATGATTTGAAGGATGTTGGACACGATGATAGATGGTTGATTTTTGGAGAATTGCATAAATTTCTTGAAAAGACTTTCCCATTGTTATATGAACAATTCGAAGTCGAGTATATCAATACTTATGGCCTTCTTTTCACCTTGAAGGGTACGAATCCTGATTTGAAGCCTACTATTTTGATGGCTCATCAAGATGTTGTGCCCGTTCCTGCCGAAACGATTTCCCGCTGGTCGCATCCTCCATTTGATGGCTACTTTGATGGTGAATACTTGTGGGGACGAGGAAGTAGTGATGATAAGAACAGTTTAGTTGGTATTTTCGAGGCTGTTTCTGCTTTGCTCAAGGAAGGATATACTCCAGAGCGGACATTGATCTTGTCCTTTGGATTTGATGAAGAAGTCAGCGGGGGCCGTGGTGCTAAGAACATCGCCAAGCATCTCGATGAGAAACTCGGTCCTGATTCTGTGTTTATGATTCTCGATGAAGGTGGAAATGGAATTCAAGAGAACTTTGGTTCTTGGTTTGGGTTCCCTGGTACTGGTGAGAAGGGTTATCTCGATTTAAGAATCACCCTCACTACTGCTGGAGGTCATAGTTCTGTTCCCCCCGATCATACTGGTATTGGTATCATTTCCCAGTTGATCATGGCCATTGAAGCCAATCCATATGATCCTGATATCACCAAAGCCAATCCCTTTTATTACCATTTACAATGTCTGGCCAAGCAAGGTAAAACTTTAGATAGTAAATTAAAGAGCGACATCGAGAACCTCGACCATTGTCCTGCTGCTAAGAAGCGAGTTATTGCTGAGTTCGAAAAGTCTCCACCTCTCAAGTATGTTATGAGAACTAGTCAGGCAGTCGATATTATCAATGGAGGTATCAAGATCAATGCTCTCCCTGAACAAGTTGTAGTTGATGTCAATCACCGAGTTGCTGTCGAGTCTTCTCTTGATTTTGTTAAGGAAAAAGTTCTGGTCACTGTTACTGCTATTGCGTCTCAATTCGATTTTGCTGTTACTGCCTTTGGTAAGACTATTTATGGATCCAGTGACTCAAAGGGCGTTTTTGATATCTCCGCTCTTTCTGAACTCGACCCTGCTCCCGTGACTCCTATCTTGGACAATCCTTCTTGGGATCTCCTTGGAGGTACTCTTAGACAGGTATTCGAGGATGTTAATGGTGGTGTTGTCGATGGACCCATCACCGTAGCTCCTAGTATCATGACGGGAAATACTGATACAAAGTTTTACTGGAACCTTACCAAAAATATCTATAGATTTTCTCCCACTATTGCCGGAGCATCTTTCAATATCCATGCTATTGACGAGCACACCAGCTTGAATAGTCATGTGCAATTAGTTGCCTTTTATTACAATTTCCTCCGTAACCTTAACGCTTATAGTGAGGATATTTAGTTGATAAGAATGAGTTTATATTTGTCTCTATATATATTTAAGTCGTTTATTTGTTAATGAAGTTGTCAAACTCGGCCTTGTATTCTGGTCTCCATCGACTAAGAGCAGGACGTCCTTGAATAATATCTCCAAGATTGTATTCCATTCTCTTAAAGTCAAGCTCGGTAGTGACATCATTGTCTGCACAGAAGATGTAAAATTCGTCCTTAGAAAGCCCTTCTTCAAGTCTGGCGACAACTTGTTCTGGTAACCAGGCTCCAGGAGGTTTTGCCGTCACGCTAGTCTCGCGGTCTCCTGTCAGATATGTATGAGTCCAACCAGGTACTAGCAAGTGGGCGTTAGCCTTTGTATCTTGGAGGTCAAAAGATAAGCCCTCTGCAAACGACTTGACGGCTGCCTTAGAGGCATTATAGCCGGGGTTTCCTGGAGGGTTGGTGATGCCTTGCTTGGAGCCAGTAAGGATAATGTGGCATTCATTGGTTTGGTTCTTGATGCCATCGACGAACGCAGCAGTTCCGTTGACCATTCCAAAAAAGTTTGTTTCAAAAATTTGCTTGATTCCAGCCGGGTCTGAGAAATTGGTATTTCCGCCAATCCCGGCGTTCAAAAATAGAAGGTCAATCTTGCCATACTTGTCTAGGATTAATTTTTGGAAGCTTTCTAAACTTTCCACGTTTGTGACATCTCCAGAGGACGAAATCACTGTAGTTTTATCAGTCAATTCCTTAGCCAAGGTCGAAAGCCTATCTTCGCTTTTATCGAAAAGTGCCAACTTGACACCCTGGGAGGCCCATTTACGAGCAGCGGCTCTACCAATTCCTGTAGCAGACCCAACGATAACGGCAATATCGCCCGATTTAAGAGCAAACGACATTTTTCTACCAATGGATATTTGTCAATTGAGTGGCTGTATGTAGGTAGGACATTGAAAGTGAGGTGTGATTGAGAAAAAGCGGAGATGTACTTCAAACGAGCCCAGAAACATCCAAGCTCGAATTTCGGCCCTGCGTTTTTATACGGCTGCCATTAATGCACACCAAACATGGGGGGCGGATCATGAAATAATTATTATTCCCGACAGGAAATAATTATCACCCCATCCAATTCTGATTGCAGCTGAATACTTGAACCACCGGCGATGAAAATGTCGGGCTCAGCATTGAGGTTCCGCCAAGGACTATGGCATTTATGTGATAGCATCAATGGTCAATTAAAACATCAATCGTCTCTCTTCATCCCTTGCACCTCCACTTCCTCTTCAACAAGGGCTGTTAGGCATCTGCATAATAGCAATCATAGTTCTAGCAATAATGGTTCTACTACTAACAAATATACAAGCTCAAGCGCTTCGTCATCATCAAAGAAAAATAATAGTTTATTCTCAGTCTCTTCAAATGCTTCTAAAACACTTGGTAAATTCCTAGCCGAAACAATAAACGCTACTGGTCCTATATCATTAGCTAACTATATGAAACAATGCCTCACCAATCCCACTGGCGGATATTATATTAATAAAGATCCGTTTGGAGCTGGTGGAGACTTCGTCACTTCGCCCGAGATATCGCAGATGTTTGGTGAGCTGGTGGGAATATGGGTGCTTGCGCAGTGGATGAGCCAGGGCCAGCCAGCCAAATTCCGACTGGTCGAGTTCGGACCGGGCCGCGGGACTTTAATGGACGATCTATTACGAGCTAGCAGGTCGTTCCCTCAGTTTAATAGTGCCATTAAGGAAATTTATATGATTGAAGCCAGTCCCACTTTACGGAACATGCAACGAAAGCTGCTCTGTGGAGACTCCACGATCCTAAACCCCGCCGATACCGGGTTCCGGGCGACTACTAAGTGGAACACTCCTATATTTTGGTATGACACGGTCCATGAGCTTCCGAGAGATGATGTTGCTACATTTATAATTGCTCATGAATTCTTTGACGCCCTTCCAATCTTGCAATTCGAGCACACTGATAACGGCTGGAGAGAACGAGTCGTCGACTGCACTCCATTTGGTAGAAACGGTTTAGGCTCTTCGTCGGGGTCTTCTGCTGGGGCTGCTGCCTTGGAATCAACATCATCTGGCTCAACTTCCAACGCTCCTGTACACTTCCATATGACTATCAACCCTCATTGGACTCCATCCAGTAAGATCGTTCCTCAGACTCATGAACGATATTCCCAGCTGCCAGTCGGATCGCGTGTCGAAATCTGCTCCGAAGGATGGGAGGTTTCTTCTCAAATGGCAGATGTCATTGAAAACTGTGGGGCGGGAGCCGCTCTGATTATTGACTACGGGCCTGCTGATACCATTCCGGTGGATTCTCTTCGGGCAATTAAAGACCATAAAATAGTTTCTCCATTTTCAACACCAGGAGAGGCTGATCTGTCCACTGATGTTGATTTCCAGGCCCTGAAACTTGCTGCTCAAGAGTCACGATCTGTCGACGTCCACGGTCCAGTCACTCAAGCGGATTGGCTTCATACAATGGGTATAGGAGCTAGGGCCACTGCTCTTGCGAACAGCCAGGAAACCGACGAAGGCAAGAAGCGTGTGTCGGACGCATACAACCGTCTCGTCAACCAGAATATCGGTGGCATGGGGAAAATATATAAAGTTATGGCCATTACGCCTAAGGGAGGCGCCGCTCCTGTAGGATTTGGTGGTGATTTAGTATGAAAATTTAGCATTGTTATTTTTTTTCTTTCATTTCTGGGTCTGTCATTAGCGGCGGCTGGGCTTTGCCCAGACCTGTAGCTCGGTTCGCTCGTTTATGTGTTGGTTAATGGCTGTTTTCGGGGAATTGCCAGTCCCAGGGACGGACGCTGCCCCATGTAATGCAATAGTGTCGGAGAAGAAGGTTGAGCTCTTCTCGTTCGTCGAGGAATTCGAGTTTGTCAATTCGCTGTTTGTCGGTGTCAGACAGCCATGTTTCGTGTATGAACTCCATGTCTGCTGCTCGAGACGACTGCAGTCCTAACTCATCCAGCCGGTCGACCTGCGATTTAAGGCTGTGATACATGTTTAAAGTAGGCAGCGAGATGCCGCGCATCGCAAGGTTTTGTGTCATGACCCTACCGAACTGGTCTTCAAGCCCAATCGGCTCGTAAAGAATAGTTCCAAGGTCGGGGAATTTCGATACAAACCACGCAAGAACGGCTGTGGATTCGGTTGGCCCTAGGTAACAGAGACAGCACTCGCTGATTACAAGAGTGCTCAGATCGTGAGCCATTCCCGGCAGCAGTTGGAAAGTGTCGTCTTTAATGGACCTCAAGTCCAACGCATGCAAATGATATTTATCAGTATGTATTTCTTCTTTAGACGTCGACACTTCGGGCCCAATAACGTCTTTGAGTTTGGCATCTCCAAGGATAGCACTGACTTTTCTAGACGTGCTAGCAGGGAAATCGATCTCGTGATAGACTAACGTATTGCCGAACTCGCTCCGGTTGAGCAGTTGAAACGGTCTTGAATCGGACCCGGCTCCTAACGAGATGATCTGCTTTTGATTCGTACCCCCAGTTCGGAGAAACGACTCTACTAACAAGTCAATTGAATGTACCCGGATATATGTTCCTGAGGTGCGTTAGAATGAGTGAA
Organism: Sugiyamaella grinbergsii; assembly: GCA_030579895.1. Classification (NCBI taxonomy): domain Eukaryota; kingdom Fungi; phylum Ascomycota; class Dipodascomycetes; order Dipodascales; family Trichomonascaceae; genus Sugiyamaella; species Sugiyamaella grinbergsii. Next base: position 41,106 of record JAKTRT010000031.1, read on the forward strand.
GTGCGAAGCATATCTGGGCCCTGGCTCAGTACAGACACCAGACATACACAACAGGCGCAGGGACTTACCTCGATTGATCAGTGGCAGCCTGGGAACAAACACACTGCTAGTTGAACGTCCATTCTGAGCCATGAGCTGGTTTACAAGAATACCTACAAACGGGTCGTGGTCTGTTGATATATAGCCTCTTAAATATGCCGAATACTTCGATGACAGAGCATCAAGATCTGTAGATTGGATAATCCTATCTCGCTTCAGCAGCCGCTGGTTATGGCTACCGTGGTTGGGTCCATCTGATATGGACCTCAACGAGCTACTCATGGTTTGTGAGATCAATTGAAATTTACCACCGACTTTTATGATGGTGGTGGTGGTGGAGCGTGGAAGGTCTGATCACGTTATGCAAAGAGACAGTTCCGCGAACCTTCGAACGCGCCTGTACGAAATAACCCGTCTGATTTTCACTCAGGGGTAATCAAACCCGTAACCATGCTGTGAGTATGCATGTGAACATGAAATATGAAATATGCTAGCAAAGCGTAATCCAGAGTTCAGCTCCAGAGTTGGAGTTAGAGCAGTCGGTGGGTTTGCAAGACTATTGATAGAGTAACAAATCGTATCACGCTACAGATATCTCGTTTCTACTTTCTGATATACTTATCTACCCAGAGAGCATTTGATTGCCACGCGGCTGTGCAGTAGCAGCAGGCAGACTCTAACCTGGGGAAGCAAACCTCGACGACGTGTGATCTGGAGACTACTTGATCCCCGAATCGTAAATGTTGGTTAGTAAATGCCGTATCTGATCACTGTCGCGTTTTGAGTAACTCGCTTGCGTACCGCATTTGCTCTCTCTAACATTATTAGCATTCATATCGTCACTGCCTGTACTATTTGTGTGATTTGTTTACCTTAGACTACCGGAGAACCTGTCCATCTCTGCTTGTCCACGTCTCCACTTTTACTATTGCTACTACCATTATCCATTATGGCTCATAACTTGTCAACACTGTCGATCCAATCACGCAGTCCGGCCATCTTCCTTCTCCGTCAGGTGCTGAAAAGCCCGGTGGTTAACAAATCAGCCAACGGGTTCATCGCTGCATATATATATGTCCTAGTCCCCCGATTGATTGCATTAATTTCTCGAGGAATTCGCAAAAAGGAATCTGCTCGAACGATTCTTTCAAAGATATTGGTGGCATTCAGAAATGGGTTACTTCCCAATAGATTTCCTGCGTTTATTGCAAAACTGATTGCCAGTACCTTCATCTTGCATGGAATAATCTCGCGGGCCGCAACAGGTAATAAGACTCATGATAAGGCCACTTTCTTCATCTCGGCTTTCACCTCTTGTATGGTCACATTCTGGAAATACAAACGAGACCTGTCCAAGAATGAGAAGATTCTTCAGTATCCAGGTCTTTCTGATACTGCTGATTTGACTACCCTGGCATTTGTAAGAGCATGTGACCTGTTAGTCCATTCTCTGGCAATTAAGTATGGAGTGTCAACAACCAACTTCCACTCGGTTGCTGATGTATCTCTTTTCACTGCTTCATCTTTTGTGATTATGTTCTCGTGGTTCTTCTACCCACATCGTCTGTCTTCGTCATATAGAAGATGGATCACTCGTGCTGCCAATATGGATGACGATTTCGTTACTGCTCTTAGACTAGTTCGGAATGGCGAAATAGCATACTCGTGTGATCCTGAAGCTAGCCCTCGGCATGGTATTCTCAACGCTACTGCTGAAAAATATGGTTTCGATCCTGCTTGTGCCGACTTTGCTTCACCAGGGCCAATCCCCTGTAAACTTGTACATCAGAACAGTTTTGAAAACTGCGAGCTTCACGCTTTGTGGAGGTTCTATCGGGGTTTCTTGACCTCCATGTCCATATACGTGCCACTCAACCTTTTAATGATAGCCCGGTCCAAGACGCCATTAAAATCGCTCGAAAAGGTTCTCATCGGTTCATCTCGTTCTTCTGCATTCTTGGCTGCGTTTATTACGCTTAACTGGTATAGCGTATGTCTGGTTCGGACGAGACTTGGTCCAGCACTTTTTCCGTCTGCCACACCTCAGCAACTGGAAGATACATACGGCCCTGGTCTAGGTTCCTTGACCTGTGGTTTAAGTAAGTTATTTCTGTCTCTGGTCAGGCGATCATTGTACTCGCTGACACACGATACTAACTATTCTAGGTTCGTTAATAGAAAAACCTCGTCGCCGTGGAGAGCTAGCGCTTTTCGTGGCCCCCAAAGCCATGATTGCTCTACTGCCACAAAATTTCAGCAGGGACTTTCCTAAAGCCGAAACACTCATGTTTGCTCTCAGTTTCGCGTTCCTGGCCCATGGCACGAGAAACTCCCCTGAATATGTCCGTGGTTTCTTCCGCAACCTTCTCAAACTTGTATTTTAGTTAAGAAATTCTAGATGTAGAAGAATACCTATCACTCAACTCAAATTTCTAGAAAATATATACGATGTATTAAACGCTATTTAAATCTAAGGTACAGCCTTTGACATTTCAATCAATCTCTTGACACCAGTCATCCATTGACCACATTGTTCACTACGACTAGTCAAAATATCAACATGTAATTGAGTGGCAGTGTTATAGTCTTTGGCAATCAGCGCTTGAGATAGTACAACCAAATCGTCAACTGTTTCTCCACTAAGAAGGTCCTCGTTATTGAGATGGTCAAACAGAATGTTTAATCTCTTTTCCGCATCAGTGACTTGTCTTTGGAAGTTAGCAGGAATAACCGGTTTCACCCGAGCGATTTCATGGCTTAGAATTTCAAAGATAGGCTGTGCGTTGGCTGGAATATGGCTTCGGTCGCCAGGAGGATATTTTGGTGGTGTTGGCTTTTCTTCCACTGGAGGAGCTGGTGGTTCTTGGTTGACGGGAGTTGCCATAGTTGGTGCAAGCCCTCTACCGGGAGATGGCGGAGGAGGTACACCATAAGCAGCACCACCACTACCACCTACTGGAGGTCCATAATTGTTAAACCCTTGTGGGGGTTGTTGAAACTGCTGTTGTTGACCTGGAGGTGGAGCATAGGGGTTGGATGCTCCACTGGGGCCACCAACATTGCCTTGTTGAGAATTCGGTGAAGGAGCATATGGGTTCGCAGGTGGCGGAGACATCATCGACCTGGCTGGTGGAGCAACTGACGATGGATCATTGTATGCACCATACGGAGATGGGACACCACCATGTTGAGAACCACCAGGAGCTGGCATATAAGGATTAGCAGCTGGAATGCTTGGCGAAGTCAAAGAAGGTTGGCGGGTCGGTGGTGCAATGCCTACACTAGTTGGCGGAGGTGGAGGCACTGCCGAGAATGAACCTTGTCTAGAAACAGGATTCGATGCCGCTGGAGGGCTACTAGTCAAAGGCTGATTGGGGAACGGACTGGCAATAGTTGTAGCTGATGATGGAGGTCTTCTTGGGGCTCCAATGGCTGACACTGGCAAGTCGTTCCATCCCCCAGCATCCTTTTTTGGCGGTGGTGGGGCGGCTGCTGAAGCATTGGCCGAGCTGAGAGCAGTAACTGGCGATGCTGAAGGTCTTCCACCAGCTACTGGAGGAGGGCCAGGCATTTGAGGAGCAGCAACAGGGGTGCCCCTAGCAGGAGGCTGTTGATAGCCCTGGTAGCCCTGATAGCCCTGAGGTTGGTATGGATTTGCCGGTGCATTAACAGATGGAGCAGTAGCAGGATGACGGTTAGCAGTTTGAGGAATAGACGACGACGCCGTTGTATTTGAAGGAATTGGAGCATATGGCGACGACGCAACCTGTTGTTGTGATGGCACAGCGGGTTGGGGAGCACCCGTGTTCGGATTAGGTGCTTTCACAGAAGGGATATTGGAGTAAATGGACGTAGAGGCATTGTTGGTAGGAACGGGCCCATAACGGGAAATAGGAACCGCCGCTCTAGAACCTCCAATGGCAGCTGCGACATTGACGCCTTTCTTGGCTGCCTTGGCAACTCTCTCCTTTTCAAGTGAAACCCCGGGGTAGTGTAACGGTAATAAATCGAGGTATCTCTTGGCTAGCTCGAGTAGTCCTTGAGAAGCAACGATACTAGCATAATCCCTATACACTTCATATAATTGATCTAATCCACTGACAGTAGCAGCACTATTGGGGTTGATTTTGGCTGCTTCAATGAAGACAGTGATTTTTTCAATAAACAGATGAAGAGCCTTGACACGAGCAGAATAAGAAGTAGCAGCGCGTTTGCTTTTCAGCTCTTCGGTTTCAGTGGTAGGGATCTCTGTTAGCCAGATAGAAGCGGTCTTTTCAAGACTCGAACCAGCAATATAACACAATAAAGCATTGTTACGTAGTTCCTCGGCCTCCTTGGAAGATTTATCATAGATTCCGTTTCTGTCAGCGAAAAGACGGTCTCCAAGTCTGGTAGAAAGAGATTGGAATTCCTTTTCGCTGCTAGAGTGAGTTAAAAGGGCTCTGATGGTTTGACGCCATTCTTTAATGTCCGAGTTGTCAACCAAATCATCAAGATTTTTATCAGTCACAGCAGCCAATAAACGAACAAACGGCTTTGACTCGGCACTCTTATTAACATAGAAGTTCTTTACCTTGTCTTTAGTCTTGTCGTCAGCATAAAGAGCAAGTAAGAAAGCATCGGAAAGATCTCCATGCTTCAAAGCAATCTCCACTGCATCGTTGTATTTGCCGTTGAGAATAGCTTTGCTAATGGCCCTGTCAGACTCCGACTGCTCACTGGAAAACAAACTGAAGGAACCAGAAGGTAAGTATTTAGAATCCGAGATTGATAAGGAGCTCAAAAAGTCTTCTTCTTGTTCTCCTTCGCCTTCGGCCTTCTTATCTACAGTCTTTTCTTCCTCTTCGTCTTGACCGAAAAGAGAAGCCAATTTACTCTTGTTGTCGCCGCCGCTCTTTTCCAGCAATGTCGAAAGAATCTTCCAATCATACTTGTCATTACCTTCAGCAATTTGATCGACTCGATTGTTTACAACTTTAATGATATCATGAGCTTGTAAAGCAGATGCGAACTTGGAAGTCTCTTCACTCAGACTCTCGTCCTCGATGAACTTGCTAATAACAACAGTAGATGATTTCTTATCGTCGTCACCGGTAGTCTTGACAGAAACCAACTTACCGCCGAAACCAAAAGTAGCGGAAACAGGACGCTTCAGCCATTTAGGGGCTTGCTTAAGAGCAAAAGTAGGATGTAATGTATCAACGTATGAAGACGGATTCCAGAAATCATCCGAAGATCCTCCAGTTTTCTTTTTGGTTTGATCTCTGCTATCAACTGCACCTACGTCTTGTAGAGTTTGAACAGTGATCTTGGCATCAAACGAAGCCGACGCAAGAATATCAGGGATCTTGGGATTGAACTTGGTTTTGAAGTTCCAATTGACTGCAATTGGGTACTCACCCAACTGTTCCCCAGTTTCAGGGTTCCATAGCAAAGTACGGTTGTCCTTTCCGCCAGATAATAGCAATCCACTGTCCTGTTTACACCAGTCCAAAGACAAGACGCCCTTTTCATGGCCCTTGAGAATCTTCTCTGGAGCATTGGCATTTCTCAAATCCCACAACAAAATGACTGGGTTAGAGTCATCAATTGAAGCCGTCATAAGCTTTGTAGAATTATTCGGGTGCCAAACAACGCTGCTAACAGCACTTCTTTGGCCACTACCGCCCGAATTTCCTGGATTATAATATAAATGAAGAACTTCTCTCTTATTTTTCAGATCCCACACCGAGGTGAACCCAGTGTTGCCACCAGTAGCCATAATATGAGCCACGTTATTATTCCAAGCCACTGCTTCAATTTCGTCGTGACGACTGGATTGAGTACCAGGAGCAAAAGGAGAAGCGAATTTGTTAAGATCCCAAACAAACACTTCGCCTTTTGACCCACCCGATGCTAGTAAGTGGCTTTGAATAGGATTAAAGTCAATTGCCTTAATGGCGGCGCTATGCTTTTCCGATTTTTCAGCTGGGGTTGCTTTTCCTTTCAAGATGTCTTCGGGTTTCCATACTTGCAAGCTTCCAGATTCCAGAGCACCAGCAATGAATCCCTGGGGGTTTGTCGATGAAGCTCCGCTCCATGCAATGTCGTAGAATCTTTATCGTATTGTTAGTTTTTGCGATCAAGGACCGTTTAGGTATGAGATAATTGCAAAGGTAAACCTTGACCACCCCATACCTGCCAAAGGAGAGCATTTCTTGGTTCCATCCACTATTCTACACACTTACCTAGCATCAGTGTCAATGGCTACTTTTGGACTCAATCGAAACGACTCAGGGGAATGATCCAATAAAGATAAATCCCACAACTCCAACTGTGTTGTCGATGAAAAATCCTCGTCAATTGCTCCTGCAACCGTGCCGGTGACCAATAATGGCTGGCTGGCGCTAGGAGACCATGCAAAAGTAGCGGTTCGGGGAATTTCCTTCAGATTAACCATTGGTTACAATAGTACCAACCGGCGATGTGGCAGTTTTGTTTACGCGTTTTGTTTGAGTTCAATTGGTTGGTCCGCCTCTCTCACTGTTCAGTCAGCAAAAAACCAAGTCTTGATTGTTTATTTCCGTTGAATTCTGTCTATCTGAATAGGAAAGGGAAAAAAAAAAGAGAGTTAAGAGATCGTACGTGAAGTCTATGTATCTATATTTCTTTCACCCAGTTCCTTCTCCGCTATTGCCCGCTGGTACTACTTCCAAATATCTTGTGACACCTGGCAAAAGTCCCAATTATCAAGGACAGTGGGTATCTTGTGAGGCGTGTGCGGCAGATGCGGCGGCGTCAGGAGTAGTAGTAGTCGAATATGCACACGCAAGAGAGATTCTTTATATCGTGAACTTATACTTTCATACTTTCAGTGGACCCCCTGAGAAATTCCGTAGTGTCGAATCAAAAGATGGCTAGACCTCCTCGAAATGCTTCTGCTGTAGATATACAGAAGAGCCAGGTGGAGAGTCTCTTAAAAGATCCAGAAAGGGCCATGAAAGGAATTAAGTCCGCTCTTAGATCTACCCCTCATTCACAGATTAAAGACCCGAAGCAGGTTAAGGAACAGTTGACAGTGACTGGATCCACTTCAGCAGCCGGTTCCGGCGACTTCCATTTATACAAGAATGCCAAACGAAAGGAATTGGATCGTTTAGAAGAAGAGAATAGACAAATTCAAAAAGAGACAGAAAATGAAGAGTTTGAGAGAGCCAGGGAGGACATGAACTCGAGAGATGATGCTAAGACGGCCAAGAACAGAGAAAGGAGGAAGAAGCGGAAGTTAAAAGGGGGTTCTGGGTATATTAAGAGTGGCGGTGGTGGGAATGAGAATGACAGTGCTGCTAGCAATTCCTCAAACACTGAATCTACTGATAATCTACCGAAAATTAAAGAACAACATGAATCGCAAATTGTACTTGTCGATTCCGACTTATAGTACTAAACTATTAGGCACCGTTCACGATGAAGCACTTTTAAAGACCTAGGATTTATTGATTTACGAAATTTATATAACTGAAACTGGACGTGTCGTGTCTTCTCCAAACTTATGCTGCTGATAAGCTTGAACAAATATTCGCACCAGTTTAAAGTGCATTGACAACTGCAGTATAAGCAGGCTTGGGATTAAGATTAGAATCATAAAGATCCGCATCGCCTTGACCAGAGAATGTAGAAGGAATCCACGAATATTGGTCAGCAAAATCCCAAACGCTAACAGCAAGACAGTTGGATCCAACGTTTTTACAAGCAAGGATCGATTGAGTGTAATCGGTAGCCTGCTGTTGGAGCTGAGCAGCAGAAGGAGGTAGCGATAGGAATCTGACATCCAACTCAGTAACAAATACATCAACGCCCAAGTTGATATAGCTTTGCATTTGCTGTTGTTGTTGAGACTCAGAAGGAGTCTCTCCGACAATGAAATGACTTTCGAGCCCAACTGCATCAATCTTGACCCCTTGGCTCTTCAAAGAAGAGACCAAGTTTTGCACTGCTGTCGCCTTGGCGCCTGGCGATTCAATATTATAATCATTATAATAAAGAAGTGCGTTGGGATCGGCCGCAGCTGCTGCTTGGAATGCTGCTGCAACATACGAACTACCAATAGTTTTGTAAAAGATATTCTGTCTCCAAGTTCCATCATCGTTGAAGGCTTCATTTACAACGTTCCAAGAATAGCATTTGCCTTTATAGTGAGAGACTTCAGAAGTGATATGGTCAGTCATGACTTGGAGAAGTTGAGCACTGGTCCAAGACTGTTGGTCAATCCAAGATGGATACTCTTCGTACCAAACGAGGTTATCACAGCAAAGGATTTTGTTATTTTGCTGAGCATAATTTGCAAATGTATCACCTTGTGAGTAATCATAGACACCTTTGCTAGGTTCGGTATAAGACCATTTCTGAACATTAGCAGGAGTAAGAGAACCAAATTGAGCCAGCATGATGTTATTGTAGTTAGAGTTCTGCTGCCATTCAGTGGCCTCTGTAGCAGTACCAAAGAACTTTTTACCTCCGTTGAGAGCTGCTTGGTTGAGTGTAGTGGACGTACGCTCCTCCAAGTCAACCTCAGGATCAGGAATAGGCGTAGCCTTTGCGGTGAACGCGAGGCAGATAAGAGCAGTAATAAGTTCAAACTTCATTGTTAATAGTTAATAGTGGTAGAGTGTTTGTAGAGAGATATGTTTCTGATTCTGGGCAGACGGTACGCTTTATATAAGATCATGGACCAGAACCTATGGTACAATTATATTTAACCGAGTCTACGATATATGGGAACGGTGCCGCTTTTCCAGTATTCTCAACTGTGGGGCACATACATACTCACTGAATCGCTAGAAGAAAGAACCTTACTATTGCCTCGTGTTCATATTATCCGTGAAGCACCGAACTACAATGAACTACAGACCTATCTGCCTGAGACAAACATCAGAATTGTGGGGTATGGACTTCGCGAACTATCAACCACCGTTATACCACATACAAATATCATCGGCTAATATCTGGGAATATAAACTGAGCCATGTTCATAGATCGTGAGATGCAGGGGTACCCCGGTTGATATCGGTATTAACCGGTAATTGTGGGGTTTTGATGCAGGGGAGATGTGCTCGGCACCGACCGTTTGTGGAGCGCCTAGCACTGGTATAGTACAGTACAAGGTGTCAGGTATTTCACCCATGCTCGTGAAGCAAGTCAATGCAGTCCGAAACGATTGTCAACCGGCATGCAGTGATTTACTCCACTTCTCCGTTGGATCTTCCAAACATCAAAAGATGTTCACACCTTATCCACGAAGATCAATTGATTTAACCGTCTCATACAACAATGCGGGGTTGTTTGATCTGGAATGCTTGATCTGTGGTTTGAAATCGATGTTACACTCTTTGTTTCGATATCTGCAACAACGGCATATGAGTTTTTGTCGATCTGCCGTGGCCTATTTATCCAGAACGTGCTGAATAGAGGTCCACGAGTTTTTGAACAACCGATGCAAAGTGAAAACGCCGGTGAGGGCAGGGCCCGATCCGCCAACAGCAGGCAGAGTGCGTGAACAATAGTTCAAAAATGTCGGTTTGTGTGTTAAATGTACATTTACTTGCTATCGTCAACTGTCACCCACCTAGTCTAGACTCTTTCTGTACTTTAACATATGCAACCCATCGAGTAACTCGTTCAAAACATCAAAATACAAGATCATTGTTCAACGCTTGGACAACAACCGGGTTCGACTTCAATTTATCCGTAATCAAGCTCACAAAATATCCAACCTATACTACAGGCCCATTCCAATCGAGATTCCCAATCAATCAATACTTCTTACCCTTTAATCCAATCAAATATTTACAATTCACTATTTACAATTTGCTATTTCTACTACGTTTGTTCATTTGTCATCAACTGTGGCAGTCCTTTCATTATTATTATGAGCAGCCCAACACTTTTTAAACGCTTCCATTTCAGGTATACATTCTCGCCAATTCTTCTTTTCCGCATGGCAGTCAGTCAGTGCCATATTCTCTACCGAGCATCCTGTGTTAATAATGCGCTGGTCCCTGTGCTCCGTTAGCCAGTCTGGTTCGTTTGGCGGTTTTCTACGGCAAATTGCACTTCATCAAGTCCAACTTGAGCGATCAAGAAAAAAATTCCAGAACGCTACTCACCATTCATCAGGCTTGTCATCCTCATCACTGTCTACCGGTGGGTTCGTAATTTTATCATTTGTATTAGACATTTTACTTAACCAGAGCTGGCGTGTTTGAAACAGTTTTTACTTTCTTGAACGGAGAATGAGCAAATTTCTGTGGACCCAATGTATGTTGCGCCGCGCGCACAAAACCTTGTCTTAGCTGACCCCCTGAAATATCCCTTTCGGGACTAGCAGGCTATTCTTCATGTCTTTTTATTATTATCCAGATTTTAACATTAAACGGCTTTAAGCTATTACTATTTACCGTAAAAACACAAAGGTACAATAAAAGGAGTGTCAGGCACGAACCTCGGCTAATGGTTTTAATGAACGCGGTGATAAGTATAATTTCCCCGTTTTATGGATACTTGCGGTTCAGATTTTTTGGAAGACTGACTGCTAACACTCTCAACATTAGAAGTGAATGATCGAGAACTCCCAGTTGTGCCTGCAGTTGTACTATATATCACTGGAGGTGATACTCGAACTTCATATCTGAATTTCTTGACCTCCTGTCTCAGGGCATCTGCGAGTAAGTTAGTAGTCTAAACATTTGAAATACCACTGTAGTACTTTTACTTACGAAACATCCGTTCCGGCTCTAAGCCCTCGAAATCAAAGTTGAATTTCTTTGTACAAACGGGCTCATCGTCTGGTCTTCTGATTTTGGCAAAAAACGGGTGGTCAAGTGCTTGAAGAACATTAATTCTTTCTCCAGGCTCATATGAAAGCAATTTGCCAATTAATTCTAGTATGGTATCAGACGCCCTTGGGTACTTTTCTCGTATGGTTGTTTTTTTATAAATCGACGCAACTTGCTTGATTTGAAAATTCACCTCCGCTTTTTCCATATATTTTTCCCAGCCTCTTGGAGGCAAGCCAAGAACAGAAATGATTTTAGCTGCCTGGTCGGTGGAACTGCCTCCACTGAAAATAGGCTCACGACCCAATAGTTCGCAAAGGATACATCCAATACTCCACATATCAACTTATGCATCGTTAGTCAGTAAACTATGTACTGTCAAAGTTTTATTTTACTTACTTGCGGCAGTGTATCCCTTTTTAGTGAATATCAATTCAGGAGCTCTGTACCATCTGGTTGCAACGTAGTGCGTTAGATTGTGCTTTTTCGGTGATTGAGGATTGGACACGCCCCGTGCTAATCCAAAGTCACAGATTTTCAATTGCCCAAAAATGTTAACGAGAATATTCCCTGGTTTGAGGTCTCTATGAATGACACTGGCAGAGTGGATGTATTTTATACCACATAATATTTGATATCCAAAACTTTGAACGTGTATATCGGTAAAATCCACTGCTCCCTGAATGATTCTGTTTAGGTCGAAATCCATTAATTCTACAAGTGCGTTAGAACAGGTTCCCCATACTCGAATGTCTAATATACTTGCCTTGGTAGCAGTATAAGCCGCTATATTCCGCCTCGGTGGTAATAAGATCCAAATCGAGAAGGGAAATTATCTACAGCTGTTAGTCGATGTACTGACGTTTTCATCCTCTGATCCTGCCAGCTTACGTTTTTATGACCTCGAAAGTGTTTCATTAACCGAAGTTCTCGATATGCCCTCTTAACAAGAGTTTTATTTGTAAGAATATCGCCCACCTTCTTGACAGCTATTGGGCGACTTTCTAAGTCGCCTAATATAGTAGCGGAACAAACAAGACCGTAGGTTCCTTTACCCAGAACCTCGTTGATTCTATATCTACTGTCAATAGCGAATTTCAGTTTCGGAACTTCATATCTCTTCAATCTGATTGAAGCCACCGTAGACCCAAGTGGTCGAACAGGCACTTCTGGTGCTTGTGTTGGTATTCTTGGGTTTAGACTACAGAGGACATTATTTTTTGCCATTTTCAAGGTATTTATGGAAAAGCTTAAAATTATAACTATATTGTACAGAAATTTTTTTTATAAAGAAAAGCCCAACAAGCATAGGTATTTCAATATATAGATTCTACAATAATTTGTATTTGATATTATGGGTATCATTTTTAAAACATATATACATGTGTTAATGCACCTTATGACAGGGATCTAGAGATGATCAGGGACGGATCGCCGATCCCGCGCATCGCCGCATCTTACAAGGCTGGGGTAGCCATTGTAAACGCTTACCGACAAGGAGATCACCACAAAAGAAAGATAAGACTGGCTAATGATCAGACGAGCATACTAAAGGCTGCTCGGAGTGTCAGAACCAAGTATAAACACGAGATAAACCACTGGAAATGCTGAGAACCCTGTCATTACGAGCAGAACTTGTTCCTTTGGAAAGCTGTATATACCAGAAGGAACAGGCCCGGAGATTGCGGGGGTTCTGTTCGTTATCAGGAAGACTTTCTCCAGCACTTGGGCTTATCTATCAGTTACTATCATATCCTGAAAGAGGCGTTGAGGCTAGTGACATGAGAAGGAAACGATTTGTGTCGACTATGGCCAGTGGTGACGCGAACGACGGTCATAATACCCATACTTCACACCATAGCAGCGCTTCTCACAACAAGATCCCCCCTTGGCCCCGGTCCAAGTTCCCGTCTCCATACGAGATATTTGGAATTCTACCTAGCCAGTTCAATAAGCAAAATGTTCGTGTCCAGTTCTATCAAATGGCCAAGGTATATCATCCTGATTCGAATAGCTTTAGAAATAGTAATGTGCACCGAGAGGTTCAAGCTGAACGATTCAAAAAACTGGTAGAAGCATATGATATTCTGAAGAGTGATAGTAAACGGTTGGCATACAATAACCGGTCTTCAGCAGTGGAGAGAAATTTTCATAGCCCTCATCACCGGCCGTCTGCCAGTGCTCATCATACCAGTGCTACAAGTAGTCCGTTTATGTCAGATAATTTTTATTCACGAGGCTTTTATGAAGGTTACGAAGAAGAAGCAAACGAGCGTATGAACGATGCAAAATTTCAAGAACAGCTAAAAGAAAACAGATATAAGCTGATGATTCTTCTAGGAATAGCAGTTGGTTTCGTGGCAGTATTACAGTTGGCAGCCATCTTTAAGTTAGCAGAGAAGAACCAAGAAAAACTCGACCATGCTTCATGGCTGGCTGAAATGGAGAACATTAAAGCGCGGTCCAATTATGACCTAGGGTCGAGTGCGGGTGATCGGGTTTCGCGGTTCTTGGCGGTGCGGAACAGTAGCGGATACTATGATAATTATCAGAAGCCGTTAGGCAAGGATGAGGAAGACTGGATAGCAGGATCAGAGCCGGCAGACTAGGGTTTTATAGCCTTCATTATACTGTCATACAGAATATAGACATTATCGTATAGCTATATAGCAGAATATAAACAAAAAACATTTGTTTCAATCTACATATATATAATCAATGTCGGAATCATACTCTGTATCTGAGTAATCGGTATAACCAGCAGTAGCATGGTGTGGCCGATAACGGTCGCTAAAAGAGGAGACTGGATCATCTGCCCTAGAGGTTAAAGAATCAGAATCGGTACCACCATTTGAACTTGATACAGTCTCTTCTAGTGCTTCTTCTGCAACCTCTAGAATCGGCTGTAACACTTCATTCACACTTCTGTTATCATAGTCGGGCGTCAGTATAGCTTGCGCTCGGCTGCCAATATCGAAGGGAACCACCAATTGACGAGACGATTCGCCGATGTTCGGCTCTTCTGTATAATAATCGCCGGTCTCTAGCTTTGCCGTTGAATATCGACGGCTTCTCAGGTTTACGACTACTTGTATAGCAAAGAGCACAGTAAATATAAGCCCAGCTAGACAGGCGTCTGAATTATCTGAGCAGTCCCTGTCGCCACTGTATACGTGAGAACACTTGCTCGACCGACTGGCCGACATAGCGAAGAATAGCAATGCGAGGAGACCAAATATGATCAAGTTCTTTGGTCCTCGTTGTAGAGAGTGGTTGTTATAATTGTCGCATCTGCCCAATGCCGCTCTACGTCCATGACATCTATTGTGCCATTGAGCTCTCCAGGTCATTTGTCCTGAACTCGACTTGCCATTGAAGCTTATAGTGATGGGCATGTCGGAAATATAGTCATAGAATATATAGACGAGGAAACGATAAGCTTTATACTTATCAGATTGGTGGCGAATGTGGAAGAGCGCTAGTGGTGCCAGCAGAGACATTCTAAGAGCGTCACTATAAATACATGCTTATGAAAACGAATTATCTTTCTAGTTCTAGAATTTAAAGAGAAAGCTTGACATTGATGCTTTCTGGTACTATCTACCTATCTATATCAATTTATCTATCTATCTACAAATTATCCATTGATTTATTGTACAGTTCACTACTGTCAGCTAAACTAGCAGTACTCGGAACCCTAAATAAATAGGAACCAGCTCACAGCAGGCTAAAAACACAGGAAACGGAAATGAAAGCTAAATAGTCATTCATAAAGTAATGCTAATCGATTTATATACATTTGCATTTTCTTTTCACTCTTTACATCGCCAGTATGTAACCGGCATAAAGATTACCCCTGAGCTGAGAAGGGCTTATCAGTACAGGCATGCATAACCCAGCGGTTTTGTTCATGGTCCTAAACTGAGTCATGAAACTTATCTAGCACCCTCGATCTTCGTTTTAATTGTCTCGATACCATTGCTCCATCGATAATAAATCATGGACTTCATGAATGCTCCGTCGGTCCTTAACTTATCCAACATCCGTACGAGCTTGGTACGGATGGAGGAGACCATTGTGTTCAATCTGATTGAAAGAGCGCAGTTTTATGGTATGCCATCTCTGTACAAACCCAACGCTATAGAGATCCCTGGATTTGATGGCAGTTTCCTCGACTGGCTATTGATCGAGAGTGAAAAAATACATTGTGAGTAGCTGGCGATAGCTTATTTTCTAGGCTTCGGTCACGTATTCTAACTACCGCTACAGCCAAGGTCCGCCGATACGGTGCTCCCGACGAAAACGCTTTCTTCCCTGACCTCCTGGAAAAGCCAATCTTACCTGCATTAGAATACCCGTCGGTGTTGGCGAGTTACAGCAAAGAAATCAATGTCAACGATCTTATCAAGGAGTTCTATATCAAGAAAACCATCCCATTAATTGCCCCATGTAACGACGAACAGCCCGAGAATGTTGGCAGCTGCACTTTATGCGATATCGAGCTTTTACAGGCCATTTCTCGTAGAATCCATTTTGGCAAATTTGTCGCCGAGACAAAGTTCCGGACCGAGAAGGACAAATTCACTGCCCTGATAAAAGCCCGCGACTCGCAGGGAATCGATGAAGCGATTACCAACAGCGCAGTCGAGAAACAGATTCTTGAGCGTCTGTCGCTCAAGGCCGAAACCTACGGCATCGACCCTACTCTCAGATACAGTCAAAAGGCCCAAGGACAGATTAAGCCGGAAGCGGTGGTCGAGATATATAAAGATTGCATCATTCCTTTGACGAAAAAGGTCGAAGTGGACTATCTTCTTCGCCGCTTAGAAGATGAGTAATAGATTATGAATTAACCTTTTTTTTGGGGTGGTGTTTGTTTGCCTCCGGAGGCTGGGCTCTGCCCAGACCCCTAGGTCTGCTTCGCGGGTTGTTTGCATCTATATTATATCTACTAACCCAAATATCTAATGGTGAGCTCGAAGGTGTAAAAAGTACAGGCATTTACAGGGGCCGCTCGGAGCATGGTCGGCAAAAACCCTCGAAAGAAGCCCTTGAATCCGTTGGATTTGAGAATCTGCTTGGCACAGTCAAGCGAGTTTTTGTATTGCCTTTCAGACTTGCTGATTTTGTCGGTTTGAAGCTTGGACTTGATCACATCAATGGGATACGCAGTGATCCACATGGCGTAACCAGCCAGGGCACCGTACGTACACAGTCTCCAGCCTGGGATATCCTTTCTAGTGATTTTGTTGTTGCGAATATCTCGATCTACGAGCGCTTCGAATGTTAGGAAATAGGCTCCCATACCATGGCCTTCTCGTAATAAAGTTGGCACGATTCCTCTGAACAAGCCACTTGTTCCTGATGCAGACGTGATCTTTCGGATACAGTCAATAGGGCCCTTGTATATCGCAGGTCCTGCTCCTTGGGTTTGTAGTCGAATACGGATATGTTCAATCGGACAGGCTAAGAAGCCGTTAGCAAGACCGGCAGCGGCTCCCGCAAGATAGAACTGCCCATTTGTTAAGCCTGTGTCTGCTAGTCCTTTTCGTTCGTTGCTAGCAGTCAACGTTCTTTTCATGAATTCATTAACTCCAAACTGGATAGACACACATGCTCCTACTCCGATTAACGGAGTTAAAGTTCCTTTATAAAAGCCAGAGAAACCTTCTGCTTTGATGAGTTTTTTCACTACATCCATAGTACCATTGTATGTTCCTTCTGGAGCACTCTGTAGACGGACTTTGGTGGTATCAAAGGGCTGACCAGAGAGGACCTGGGCTAAGAGGGGCGAGACGTCAGTATGAGGTTTGCTATACCTATGGTGTGTGCCATATTTTACTTACCAATACCACCACAAGTGCCTGCAAAGACGTCCTTTGCAACTCTTTCATACCCACTATTGGGATCGGCTTCTACAAGATGGGCATCAATGTCAGCCATTGTTTGAAAGAGGGTTGGTTTATTAGATAATGAAAAATACGTCGGAAACAGAAATAACGTGGTAATGCAGATATTGTTATTCTAGTAATGGCTGGAAAAAAAAATCAGTCTGTTAAATAATGTTCGTGGGAATTGTAAATTTTTCACTCTATGATATCAGTCACTTGAAACCATTCGGGTGTTTGGACGTTGAACCGTCGATACGCGCGCGCGCGTATCGATAAATAACCGCACGTTAAGAGACTTCGAGCTGCTGCCAGCGTTCGAGACGTTAAAGGCAGACAGGAAAGATTAGATGTTCATTTTGATTAATTGCAGGGCAGGTTTTAAACGTGAGATTTTAGGCTGACTGGTGTGGTTTTAGTTACAGCCGTCGGAATGTTTAGGATCTGACAGGGTTTTACAGGGTCTGGCAGGGTCCTCCAGATAGTCGTCTTTGCCAACAGCATTGAACAGTAATTCTTGCAGTAACAAGCACTATTGACTAAACACTCTATGACTCTTTCACATCGACCTCTCATAACTTTTATTTCCACCTCTATCTGAGACTGGAAATTTACTGGAGCTTTACACGTGACCACCTTGGTAGTTCTTGCTTCTGCGTGAACCACCCTCACGCTCGCTCCTGCTGACTCCCACCCATCCTTCCAACTCCCAACTCTCGCCGCTGCAACTACCCTCCCACGGGAAACTACCCTTGTAACCGGTCAATAACGGCCATAAAAATACACCAATCTAACAACACTAAGCACAGTAGGCCTCCAATAGCCCACCCCCAACTACCTCTACCACCGCGCCCTACGTCACGTCCTCCCTCTACACAAATCTCTGCCAGTTCTACATCCACTACCCTCGTCTTCTCTTTCTTACCCAACGCCCTACCAGGAGAATCTTACTTAATCTCAACGTAGCTAAGGATTTTAAGAATCACACAAAACGAACCGAAGGATTCTAATCTCGTAGTTGTTTTATTTTTGTCTGCTTTCTCGTTTTGTTATTTTTTTTTCTTCCTGTTATTTTCTTATCAACTGATAAAATTAGACAGTAGACTCTATTCGACTATCTGATTTCAACACTAGAGATAATCACTGATAAGAACAGAGCGTCTCTTCCATTCTAAACCGACTACTTTACTAGCCTAGCCAATTAGTTTGGTTTCTTATAGCCAACCTAGGTTGACGTGTTGCAAAGAAAATTATTTGATTATACTATTGTGCTACAGTCTGTTAGAAAGAAACTGTGACGGATACAAGTACTCTATCACTGGACAGGCCAAATTAAAGACTATTCGCATCTCGCAGAAAAGACGTTTCCATTAATATACAAGTGGTGTTCAGAAAACAGTTTCTTCTGTTTGCTTTTCGACTCTATAACCTATTAACACGACTATCGAACAATATGCCTACTCCAGCAGAACAACAAATGCAACCGAGACCGGAAATCGTGCCTGACACTGTGGCCGATGACAAACTGTACTCCAGACAACCAGAAGATGACGTTATGGCTGTAGACGACCAGAATGAACGATCTGGTCTGTCAAACATTCCCGCATTGGCAAAAACATCGGTGGGTTTAGATAAAATCCAGTCTGGAAATGTTGCCAAGAGGACCCGCAAAAATGGAACAAGCTTGTTCAGTTTAAACGAAAATGATAACAACGAAGCAGACGACAACTTAGAAGATAATGAGAGCGACAACGTCGAAAACACATCGCTTGTCCATCGCAAAAGGACTGCCGCGACCAAATCCAATCCCATTTCTTCTATCACCAATATAGACGCATATCAAAATCACTTTTTTTCCAAGCGGGATTCTGCGAACTCTACGTCTTCGTTTTTGAGACCAGGAAGTACATTTGCTGGAACCCAGCAGTCCGGAAGGTCGACCTATGAAGTCAACGTCGAGATTAAACGGGTCGACATGGAAAACGCGTTCATTTGTGGATATCTTCGAATCGAAGGATTAACTGAAGACCACCCGACGCTTATTACATATTTTGAAGGAGAAATGATTAGCGACAAACATTCATTCTATACAAAGCGAGAAGATTGGGGTGCTAATGATAAGACGGACGTTTCGCACTGGTCGCGGTTCACTCCCTGGCGAATGATAGCCAGACAGGCCAAGGACCACAAATATGTCCATGAAAAGTATACAGAAAAGTCGCATATATACATGCGTTGGAAGGAATGTTTTCTAGTTCCAGACCATCGCGTGATTGACATTCAAGGGGCTTCATACGCCGGATTCTATTATATCTGCTTTGACCAGTCCAACGGCTCTTTTACAGGATTCTATTTCCATCAGTGTTCGGATAAATACCAACAGCTAGATTTGTCGTATTGCCAGAACTCGGGACAGTATCCGCGGTATGAGTTTCGATAAGCACCGGTACATACTTTGCATTACATTCACGAATTTGTTTCTTTTTTTTTTCTCTCTTATTTAAGTACAAATGTTGTTATTGTTTTTTTTCTACTTCATTTTTTATTATGTATATGACCTATTTGACGACCCTGGATACTATTAATAAATTGTATTTCTTACCAACTAAGACATTGACTGTTTCTTTCCAGTTACTGACTTTTCAGTGAAAATCTTGCCGGGGTTTAACAGCTCTTCAGGATCAAGAGCAAGCTTGAGAGTGCGCATGAGCTGAACTGTGTCAGAGCCAACTTCCTCTACCAAATAATCCACCTTACCGGCTCCAATGCCATGTTCGCCAGTACATGTACCTTCAAGCTCTAGTCCTTTATAAACTATATTTTCGGCAACTTGTTTCACTTTTGCATAGTCCTTTTCGTCATAGGCAATTGTAGCGTGGAAGTTACCATCTCCAACATGCCCCAGACATGCGCCGAATAGTCCCGACTTTGCAAGATCCTCTTCGGTGTTTTTCACGAGGTCGGCCAGTTTCGACATGGGCACTGCAACATCCGTAGTATACACTTTACCATTAGCAGGTCCCAGGGCCATAATAGACCACAGAGCTTCTTTGCGGGCCGACCACAGCTTTTGCTGTTCTTCTGCATCCGAAGCAAACTCAAACTTGGTTCCTGAATACTTATTCGCAATGGTCCTGGCTTGTTCGATCTGCTCCTTAACATATGATTTCGTACCCGAAAATTTAAACAGCAAAGTAGGCTTTTCTTCCCATTTACGAGAAGTATAGCCAGCTTTATTAAGACAGGACATTTGCAAGTCATCCATGAATTCAACCGCATGGACTGGAACACCCGAGCGAATGATATCACTGGCAGTCTCGGTAGCATCGTGAACTGTAGGGAATGATACAACGCCGATGCTAGTGTGCTCAGGAACTACATGGAGCTTAACAGTCATCTCGGTGATCAGTCCGAGAGTGCCTTCGGATCCACAGAACAAGTGATTCAGATTATAACCTGCAGAGGATTTTCTGGGCCTACGCTTGGTTTTTATTATCGTCCCATCGGCCAGTACAACAGTAAGGTTGACGATATGGTCACGCATAGGACCGTACTTGACACAGTTCGTTCCTGAACATGATGTCGCAATCATACCACCAAGTTTGGCCGTTGGGCCTGGGTCGACTGCAAAGAATAGATTATTATCGAGCTTTTCAAGATGATCATTCAATTCCATCCAGCCGACTGACGGTTGCACAGTAGCATCCATGTCCTCGGGACGAACCGAGAGAATCTTATTCATGTGCATAAAGTCAATACAGACGCCGCCATAAGGAGCGCTGAAATGACCTTCTAAACTCGAGCCCCCAGAAAAACCAATCATTGGCAGCTTATATTTATGGCACAGTTTGGCAATTTCCGACACTTCTTCGGTACTTTTAGGGTATACAATTGCAATGGGGTTTGTTTCAATATTGTAGGTTGACCAGTCGGAATAGCCATGAGATTTGAGGTCTTCTTCGTCAGTCGATACACCATCTTTGCCAAGGATAGTCTCCAATTGAGGAAGAGCGATCAGGAATTCGGCCTTGCTTCCATATTTTGGAATATCCCAGACTTTATCGATTGAAGCCGTTCGTTTTTCCGTCTGGTAGACAGACTTGGCGGCTAAGAAGGATCCAGCACCGACAACAATTGCAACTGCTATGGTTACAAGGGGACTATTACCAGAGCCAGGCTTGGCTGTACCGTTGGACCCTATATTTGGTAAATCATTTTTGCTGTCATTTCGACCAGTCCCAACAGCTTCTTTTTCAGATGTAGAACTAGAATTGCTCCGGTAACCCAACATCGACTGAAGAGCAACTCTTGAAGTTGTACCTCTTCCTCTAACTCCAGTTCTAATTCCACTAGTAACAAATCTTCTCATGTTGCGATTGGTGATAATTAAAAAACCATGGTCTTGTAATACGAACAAACCACCACTGGCACCTGACTCTTGCTAGTATTTATATAGCTTGGCACGAGAAGAACGGGCTTCGCTAGTTCCAGTCACGTGTCTATCGTGATCTCGCTACAGCAATTTCCCGTTAGAAAGAGCTAAAAACCGGCCGAACACCGGATTGACATCCTTCAGCATTGAGTTTCCCCGCTTTCTAGTCGGGGACCGTGCTCCGCAATGCGGAGAAAAGCTGTAGATAACAAAAAAAAAATTAAGTTAATTCCAATCCCCGTTGAACCGGACCTCTTCGTGTTTATCGGTTAGCGGTTCCCGTCCCGTACAACGAGCACCAGAAGTCAACAGATAAACTGGCCATATCTGAGATTCACCCTGCCGACCGCATTGATAGATACATGTATTCAGATTAACGAGAATACGAAGCAAACGAGATAAGAATCCGGTGCGGTTAGGGTCAATCGCGGTGTTGGGAGAAGAGACGGCAGTAGAATCAGTGAGCGAAAGAAGAAGAGTGGGCCGAGATTAGTCTTGGAACGAGGAACAGTATGGATGGAGGAGTCAAGGATTACAGTTCGTTATTCAGGTCGCAACAAATATATTCCATACACCCACCTACCTACTTGTGTTACGTACTAGATGGTTCGCTTTTCTAGTACTCCAACAACCCGGAAACTGCTGCTCTAGACTGGCTTATCTTTTAACCTTTCGCCGTCCTGGCCCTAACCAACCGCGATATGCTGGGCCGCTAAGATTAAGGCTGGTCGAGACCTTTTAAACGTTCGTCCAGACCCTGCGTGGAACTTACCGATGATCACCAATGCAGCCCATCTCCAACACGACGAACCCGACAGGTCGCTTATTCTAACGAGATCAGACCACTGAAAAATATCGGCTGAGGCAATTCATGGCACTGCACAGCCGGTGGAAATAACTTAAATAGAGCCAGCTATACTTTGTAGAATAGAACGTAGAATAACGAATTCAAGGCCGTATCTAAGCAAAACAAAAATAGAATAACAATGGAGTATGTTAATCAAGAAGTTCATCGTCTACATTCTACGCAGACCGGTACCTCGCTAGCTCCGTGATCGAGCGAAGCGAGCTACGGGTGTGGGCAGAGCCCCAGCGCACCGGAGGCATGACCGGCCCAGAAAAAACATCTAATGCTAACATCCGGACCAGAAACGTCACAGCTCAAAGTCAACCGGATGTCTTCTCGTCCTCTCTACAGAACCTGAATGCCATCGAAAAGCTATGGGCTCGCTACTTTGCCTATATGGATAACCCCTTTCTAGCCACTGGACTACTTCTTCTGGTGTCTCATGAGTTTATCTACTTCAGCCGATCATTGCCATGGGCCATTATTGACATGATTCCGTACTTCCGCAAGTACAAGCTCCAAGATACTAAGATCCCCGGTCTTGAAGAATACTGGCAGTGCCTTAAATCGGTTCTTTTATCCCATCTGCTCGTAGAAGCGGTGCCAATCTTCGGTTTCTATCCGGTCTGTGAGTATTTCAATATCAGTATTGAGGCGCCATTCCCCGATTGGAAAACTATGGCATTGCAAATCGCAGTATTTTTCGTTTTAGAAGATACATGGCATTATTGGGGTCATAGAGTATTGCACACGAAATTATTGTACAAGAGAATCCATAAACAGCATCATAAGTATGCTGCTCCTTTTGGACTGACTGCCGAATATGCCCATCCAGTCGAAGTGGCATTTACCGGTACTGGAACCGTAGGAAGCCCGCTTCTTTGGGCATACTTTCTCGGAAATCTCCATCTTGTTACCGTTCTTCTATGGATTGCAATGAGATTGCTACAAGCAATTGACTCTCATTCTGGATATGAGTTTCCATGGTCGTTAAGTCATATACTTCCTGTATGGTCGGGAGCAGATCATCACGATGACCATCATAAATATTTCATTGGCAACTATGCATCATCTTTCAGATGGTGGGATTATATGCTAGGAACCGAGACCAATTCTACTGCTAAGAAGAGAATGGACTCCAAAAAGAAGAAATAGTGTAGGTTGGTAATTCCAATAGTTAATAATATTTATTCTTAAAATTTACTTATTTCTCTTGCTGAGTATTGTGTGTCTGTCTGCTCGGCGTCCAGTCTCGAATATATGATATTTCTTTGCCAGTTATTATGTACAACCCCGATAATAGCATACATCTTTAATTACGAGCATACAAACTCAGGGGAACTTTCGCGTCAATATCGTGTTTTGCCGTTTTCTACGTACAATCAACAATGAGAGTCCTTTGTATAGCCGAGAAACCGTCAATTGCAAAGAGTGTTGCCCAATCCCTCGGCGGGGGTCAATTTCGAACTGTAGGTGTACAATAATGACGCTACGTCCGCTCGAGAAAGTCGATACTAACAAGTATAAAAAAAAAGCGTAACTCAAGGAATAAATACATCAAGAACTATGATTTCTCATTCAATTTTCGAGAATGGGGCGCCTGTGATGTGACAATTACAAGCGTTATGGGGCATATTAGTAGTATGGATTTTCCTGAACAATATCAGAAATGGAATTTTGTCGATCCTAGCACCTTGTTCCATGCTCCCATTATTGTGAAGGAGACTAATACTGATGTGGCTTCGAATATCCGGACAGAGAGCCAAAGCGCTAATAAACTGTTTATTTGGACAGATTGTGACAGAGAAGGAGAGAACATTGGGTGGGAAATTTCTAAGATCGCTCAAGCGACCAATAGGAGGTTGGTTGATAGTGATATAAAACGAGCCATCTTCAACAACACCGATCCGACTCATCTTAGACAGGCAGCGTTGAGTCCTGCCAATTTGGATTTGAAGCAAGCCAATGCTGTATCAGGGAGAGCGGAATTTGACTTGAGGGTCGGTGCTGCGTTTACGAGATTTCTCACCATGACTTTGAAATCGTCTGTGCCGGCTCTGAGTGAGGAAAAGGTTATCTCCTACGGGTCGTGTCAGTTCCCAACGTTAGGGTTCGTTGTTGACAGATATAAACGAGTCAAAGACTTCAAACCAGAGCCGTTTTGGTATATCGATTTGAAAGTGAAGCGGGGTCGGAAGTCATTCCCGTTTAGTTGGGATAGAGGGAGACTCTACGATAGAATGGCCACCACGATCATCTTTGAGCGTTGTTTGAATAAGTCTAATAAGGGATTGATTACAAAAGTTGAAAGTAAACCGACCTCGAAATTGAGACCTCTGCCGTTGACGACCGTTAACCTTCAGAAACAAGGAGCTCGTTATCTGAGAATGGGGTCCAAGAAGATTATGGATGTAAGTGGGCGGCGGTGGAAAGAAATAAGTCACAAAGTATACTAACGGGCTAGATTGCTGAAAAGTTGTACAATCTTGGTTTTATATCTTATCCAAGAACTGAGACAGATCAATTTGATTCTGCTATAGATCTTCGGAAGTTGATTGAAAAGCAGCAACATGACACCACTTGGGGTCAATACTCGAAGGAGTAAGTAGCGTACCTATGGTGGTGGTGGAAGGCATGACACTAACTATTAGTCTCCTGGGAGGAAAATTCACTGAACCGAGAAAAGGAAAACATGATGATAAAGCACATCCTCCGATTCATCCCATCAAAGGAGCGGGACAGGATTCTGGTTTAAATAGAGAACAGAAAAGCGTTTTTGAATTTGTCACTAGACACTTTTTAGCTTGCTGTAGTGACAATGCCAAGGGACAGACGACATCTGTGCAGTTGACCTGGGGCGAAGAAAAGTTCAATGCCAGCGGATTGGTGGTATTAGAAAGAAACTTTTTGGACGTGTATCCATATTTCAAATGGGAGACGAACGAATTACCAGAGTTTGTCCTTAATGAAGAAGTCACAATTGATGAGGCGCTTTTAAAGGACGGTAAAACATCCCCTCCTACTCATCTCACCGAACCTGAATTGATTGCCTTAATGGATGCAAATGGAATTGGTACAGATGCAACTATGGCTGATCATATTGAAAAGATCGTAACAAGAGGCTATGTAGTCAAGCAAAACCAAGGTGCCGGTGGTCGTGGTCGTGGCCGAGATGCGAATACACTGCCAATATTGATCCCATCTAATCTAGGGATAGCGCTCGTGGAAGCTTATGATCAAGTTGGATTTGATATGGCGCTTACGAAACCTTTCTTAAGAAAGGAAACTGAAGAGATGATGAAGAAAATCTGCGATGGGCAAATATCCAAAGAAGAGTTTTTGCAACAAACTCTTCGTCAATACAAGGAAGCATTTACTTTGGCAAATCAACAAAAAGCTAACTTGATACAAACGGTCAAGAAATACTTTTAGTCATTTAGTTCGTTTTGTTTTGTTGGCTTATTTATTATATTTATTTGTGTATTATATATTAACTCATTAATTCATGACCTTATCTACAAGCAAGAGGCGGAGGAATATCGGGGATCTTTCCCAGGGTGAACCGATCAAGACTGAACGCTGCTGTGAACTCCTCACTGAGCTCTTCCATAGTTAGTAGTTTTTCAGGATTTTTGCCTTGAATAAACCGCTCAGATGTTGGGGACGCTCCGCCAGCAGTTGGAACTGGGTTGTTAGACGCTTGAGGTTGGCCAAAAGTAGATGCAGACGTTTGACCAAATGGCGAAGATGAGAATGATGAGGGCTGCCCGAATATGGACGGCTGACCGAATGGAGAGCCAGACGAAGAAGAAGGGTTTTTTATTTGGCCAAATGGTGACGCTGATGGCGATACCGATTGGTCCAAGGCTGTACCAATAGAGAGTGAGCCGAACGGTGAGGATTCGCCAAATGGGCCATTAGTTGAAGGATTACCAAACGTAGAAGTAGAAGCAGTGGAGTTGTTTGATGGTGGTAGACTGGTTGTCGTAGAATCTGCTTGATTAGTTGGAGTTTCTTGTTTATCAGCAAGAACATCGAAAGGGTTCGAGCTGGCAGGTTTACTGGTTATCTGACCAAATGGTGAGGATGTGGCCGCGGTATTTGTCTGCCCAAAAGGAGACGCAGGAGTGGCAGTCGTAGTTCCAGTTGTTGTTGTAGATGCATTGTTATTCGATCCGAAAATGGAGGTGGTGTTGTTATTACCTGATGCTAATGATCCGAAAGGAGATGAAGAAGAAGCGTTACCGCCAAATGCGGACCCTGACGGAGATTGTGTGGAAGCTGCCAATGTTCCAAATGGAGATGACGATGTCGGAGCGCTTGATGCGAATGCTGAAGATGAAGGGGTAGCCGTCCCACCAAATGCTGATGATGTAGAGGCAGTAGATCCGAAAGCTGAAGATGAAGGACTACTGGTCTGACCGAATGCTGATGATGAAAGAGCAGAAGGAGCAGCTGATCCAAACGGTGAAGATGAAAAAGCAGAGGGAGCAGATGATCCAAACGGTGAAGATGAAGAGTTAGTGGGCTTGTCAACACTGCTACTAATAAAGCCAGAACCGGTGTTACCACTAGCAGCCGATCCAAATCCAGATCCACTGGCAAATGAGGTCCCGCTTCCAAACGTGGAACCACCACCGCCAAAACTACTAGTAGTATCAGAAGGTTTTGCAAGAGGGGCTAAAGAAGATTGCCCGAAGCCATGGCTACCGAAGCCAGAGCTTCCAAACGAACTAGTAGGAACTGCAGCTGAGGTAGAACTAGGGCCGGATAAAGTAGTACTACTACCGAACCCGGTACTACCAAAACCACTGTTGGCACTTCCTCCAAAGGCACCAGATCCAAACCCACTTCGGCTAGTGGTACCAGCACTTCCTCCAGTGTTGCCGAATCCACTTCCTCTCGTATTACCAAATGCATTTCCTCCAGTACTAGCGTTCCCTGGGCTGCCAAACGCGCCGGTGCTACCAAATGCACTTCCCGTATCGCCAAACCCTCCAAATCCTGGTGCAACCGTCGTCGTCGACACTGGACCGTAAGGTTTCATCGATTGTTTTTCGGACATCTCCAAATATCTGCCTGCTTTACGCCGGTCATCTAGAATATACCGCAATTTGGAGTCAAACTCTTGTTCTTTACGGCGAAGATCATTCTCATATTGCTGTAAAGTGCCGTTCTCTCTAGCCTGGTACGCCATAAACCTCAGCTCTTCTTGAGATGAATCGGACCCATTGATCAAGTTCACGTGAAACGGAAGAGAATACGAAGAATATTTCCATCCTACTGGGGACCTCAAATCCTCGCCTACTTCGCGGCCATACGCCTCGAAGGAAGGACTGCCATTTCGGTTTTTCTCAGTATACTTCGAGAACGTATCGACATGCAAAAAATTACAGCTTTCACCTCTATTGCACTTGCCTCTGGCGTAATACACACAAGATCCATCGGCCATTTTGAAGAGACGGTGACACAGATACGTTCAACTGATATACACAAGTGAATTAATTAGGCCAGTATCAACAACAATCGAAATCGAGGCAGTAATCGTTTCTCCAGCAGCCGGTACTAAATATCGAGTAGTCAGTGCGGCGTCGAACCACTATAGAAGCGGCATACATTTTTCTGACATGGACGACGGGCCGAAGTCAAGATCTATCTCTGTAATTGCTCGCTCAACTTCAATATACCTCATTATATACACAATGCAAAGGCTATAAGTGGAAACATAATACGATTTATATCATACGACTCGCACCTCTCATAATCCATGACAATTGCTACCTACAATGAAACCTACTGGATTGACATAGTAGACCAATATGAGCGATTGCTAGCATTGAAAAAGAAGCTAGCCAACCATGAACCTAATGATACTTCCAGAGAGGGGTGTGATGACTCTAAATTGGATCAAATTAACAGAGACATAATAGGTGCTTTGGTATTTGTACAAGCAAACCTGACTCTTTCTCTATATGAGGGTTTCCAATGTTCCTCTGAATGGATATCCATTGCTCATAGGAAAATCTTCGTTCCAACCATGGAACTATACAGTGAGGACCTAAAGCAATTTGAACAGAACTATGACAAAACCCCAGTTCGGTATCTTGCGTGTTATAGTCGGTTATCGAAAGTTTGTAAGAACTTGACTAACTTTTACCGAGAACTGGCCAAGCGAATATTGCAAGTTTATGGATCAACCTATGATATCGATAGGTTGTTCCAACCATTGGGCTTGAGTCCTACCATAGAACGAGAAAGCGGTGCATCTACAGATATGCGTCAAATGATATCTTCTAAAGACGTCGAGGTTTCTATTCGAGAGGTTCTACGGAATGTACTTTATCGGTTGGGAGATGTTTGTGACTATCGTACTAGATACAATTACGAAGCTATCAATGCTGAAAATGGAGTTGACCCATACAAGCAGAGCTGGATTTACTATCGAACCGCTGTGAGCATTGATAGTTCTGGTGCCGATGTCTGCTTTGCAGTGGCCAAATCCATTTATAGTAGAAAAGAATACTCCACTTTGACGGTGCTTTACTGGCTATGTCGAGGATTTGTGGCATCGAAAAATCTAGATGAAGAGGAACTCGACTCTGCCATACACAGTCTACCGGCTGGTTTCTATAATGCGATACCAGAAAATGTCGATTATATCAAGATTGCTTTTGAATGTGTAACTATTGAATGTAGACTTGGTGATAAGCCAGCGATGGAAATAGAGCACGTTCTGTTAAAGAAGTTGAACACGCTGTTTACAGAGCATAAATTATCAGACACCTCGCTCATTCAGCTGTCTATTTTGCAAATTATGTTTGTTGACATTTTTGAAAAGCTCGACAACAGAGATAAAGATGAAGCATTCGAGCATTTGACCTGCCCGCCCCTTTTAAAGTTGAATCTGGAGTTTCTAAAGACCATGCTTGACCAAACTGTTGGCCTGTTTGTTGGTACAGACTGGCATAAAGCAGAACGTTTCTTGCCTAGTTTAAGAATATACTTGAATTGGTTTCGTTTTTATTTTAGAGATTATCCGGCCCATAGCAAGCGCTCGACAAAGCAGGTTATTCACAATATAGTTCGGTTGCTAGAATTGATTCGGGTGCAGCGCGGATTTGCATTCGATTTTCATAGTGTTGAGGCGATAACTGAGTTCAAAGATCTTGGGTCACTGTTAAGTGAGGAAAGAGACTGTTTAAACTTCAAACCCATCAACGATTCATTGCTTAATAAAAGCTGTAGGGGGCTAATATTTCTCACCGATTGTCCAAAGTCATTAAAACGTGCCAGTATACCGGACGTTGACGACAAGCTGGACTCCGTCACCAGCTATCGGTTACAATGTATATTATATGTCGGACTGCAAATGACTCGAGATGAGCAAGCGATGTTAAAATTCGGTGAAGACGGGTTTAAGAGTTATGATCAAGACGAGGACGTAGTTATAATGGCACCGAGAAATCTAAAAAGAAACAGATTAATAAAGAAATAAATACAAAATACAATAGTAATAATAATAATAGTATTAGTAATAATAATAGTAGTAATAATAAAAATAAACGTAAAACTATTATGGATAATTTTTAAAAGCACAGATTCCCTGGTTTCTGGCAGCGTTGACTGACTGCCATACCTATTGGAAAGTTATTATGCCTAATTTTTAAAAAGCTTTCTGGCCTTGCTAAGCAAAGATTCCTGTTTTCTGGCAGCATTGACGTTGCCATACCCACCTCTGCCAATCGACGAGTTACTTTTAATAGGAAATGGATCATTGTTGAACGAATCATCGACATCTTGGGCCTTTCTGGCGCTTTCTTCGTCTTTGTTTTCCCTCATATTGCCAAGCCCACCACGACCAGTAGTATAAACCTTTTGGGTGATCTTTGGAATTCCTTCGCCGACGCTCCCTTCAGTGGGCTGGGGAGCCTCTTCGCCATGTTTGATATTACCTGCACCTCCTCGGCCGGTGGAATAAGCGACCCGGCCAGGAGAAGGGGATCTTTCGTGGCTCTCACGGTTTGGGGGCGGGGTCAATCCAGGAGAGTGTCGATTTGGTGACGGCGATAGAGACGGCTTTGAATACGACATTATAAATTTATTTAAACAAGATGAGACGAGACTGTGATTGCTATTCAACAACGATCCGACTCTCGCCGATATGACAAGTTCTAAAAAAATAACGAGGCTTGTACTGACTGTATTTCTAGCAGCTTCCCTTTTTGTTTTGTTTTGCTGCTGTTACTAACGTCTGAAATAAAAAAAATCCCCAAATCTCGGTTCAGCTTTTTAAACAACTGTGAACAAAAATACTGCCCCTGATTCCTCTTCTCTTATATACGCACATATCCCTCCTCATAACACCATTGTTTTGTTCCTGATCAGTCACTGTCTATCAGGGCTTGTCCCATCGCACACATTGCATCTAGCAACTTAGACTGCATATATACACGGCAGGCATCGGACGATATCTCTCCATCAAATATATTAATGCAGCATTATCTTTTCAAAGGATGGAAATCAATAGGGAAGAGAACGAAGACAAGGAAATAATAGCAGGGCCCGACGAAAGTGTAAAGGACCGCGCTGTAATATATTTCCTTGTCAGCTGCTTGCGTGATTCATTTTAGGAATCCAAACAAGGTTGCAGTCCAGTCTTGGGTCTTGGCGCCGAGATCCCTTATCACTCAGCCCTTGAACCAGTGAAAAGTAGTTGCTTTATATCTGTTTTATTATTGCTATTAATTCCACAAATCTAATTATAAAAAGCGTTTCTGAGCCCATCAGTGGTCTCCTTGACAAGCTTCTTTCCTTGAGTAAGAACATCATCCATAACCATGACAGTATGTGGGACTCCTTGATACATGACAAGCTTAGCATCCACGCCGGCCTCTTTAAGCTTTTCAGCATACTCCTCACCCTCAGTTCTTAATACATCACATCCAGCAACTGCAATAAACGCAGGGGGGCAGGTCTTGAAGCTTTCAGCAGGGTAGAAGTATGGGCTGGCAACAGGATTGTTCCAGTCCTTCTTGTTGGGTAGATACAGGTTTCTATACCATAGCATCTTGTCTCTAGGCAATTGGGTGGTATTCCTAAACTCATTGTATGATAAATGAGAATCACTATCGGCAGTATTATCACATACTGGAACAATGAGCAATTGATATGCCAGAGGAGGATATGATTTGCTGATTTCATCACTAGCAAATTTATGGGTCAAGACGGCACTGATATTACCACCGGCAGATGAGCCGGCTACTGCAATCTTCGAGTTATCGATGTTCAATCGAGAAGCGTTCTCATATACATATAAAAGGGCCTCGAAAGAATCGTCAATGCAAGCGGGAAATGGGAACTCGGGAGCCAGTCTATAATCGACAGATATCACAATGCATTTAGCATACTCGGCGATATGAGAACAGTACGAGTTCTCAGTGTCAATGCTACCTAATACCCAACCACCTCCGTGATACCAAATGGTACAGGGCCATCCATTCTCAGGCTCTTGCCCCAACGGAACGAAGATACGAACGGGAATCGTGCTGTCTGCCTTGGTATACTTTCTTGGCACCTGCTCGTCATGAATCGACTTGAGCTTGGATAACGGGCTTTGACCGGGGATAACATTACCACCAGCCTTGATCTCCTTGAGGTTTCCAAGATGGGTATAAAGCAAGTTTGTAGCTGTGGTTAAATGGCTATTAAAGAAACTGACATATTCCTTATCGAATCTGCTAATGATCGTAGGATCGATTTGATATGGAGTAGGAGGAATTACTTGGTGTTCGACGGTCATTGTGATTTATTTGGATGGTATTAGCAATAAATTATTTTTATTTTTTTTTCTTACTACTAATTCTGGTTGAAATCATCAACCTTTATATACTTTCTTAATATTGACATGGTCCCGTCCAGATCTCCCGTTGGTACTGGATAATAGGTCTGGCGATAAAGGTATGCACTAGCTTATCGAGACAGTGGGGGCAGAACGGGATAGCCAGGGGGGTCAGCGGCGGCGGGGGTTGCAGCGGCGGGGGTCAATGATGTGTGCCCTGGGACTGATAACCGCCCCGATTGGCGGAGGATGGACGGGATATTTCCTGCTAAATGATAATATGATACCATTTCGGTGGAATTGGGGGGGTTATTTAAATAAAAGCGCATCCGGATCAATCTAGATTTTTCATTATCGTTGTTGAATTGACAATAGAAAAACACTAAACAAATAACAAAATGGCTTATAGACAACAGGTTCTCACCGCTGAAGCTCCTGCTCCTATCCCAGTGCTTTCTCAAGCTCTTATCCACAATGGATTAGTATACTGTTCTGGTCAAGTTGGTGCCGACCCTAAGACCGGAAAATTGATCGAAGGAAGTGTTGCCGATAGAGCTGTAAGTGTATTGATAGGATTGTCAGTGTGAAGACAATGCTAACAAAGGTTTATAGAAACAAGTTTTGGAAAACCTTTCTGCTGTCCTGAAGGCCGCTGGTACCAATATTGATAACGTTATCAAGGTTAACATTTTCCTCGATGATATTGAAAACTTCGCCAAGGTCAATGAAGTATATGCTCAATATTTCGCTGAACCCAAACCAGTGCGAACCTGTGTTGCTGTACACCAATTGCCTTTACACACCGATGTTGAAATCGAATGTATCGCTGCACTTCCTAAATAAGTAGATAGATAATGAAATTTTCGAAAACATATATATATATTCCTGATTATGTACTACGAAATGTATGCGTAAATTGTTACGATGTTTCTAGATTAATTGTCAAACTACCAACAGTCACGGACGTATTGTAAATACATTAAGTATGCCATATGTTAAATCTACTACTATGTCTATATTTCTATCTATATCCCTATCACCACCCTCTCCAGGCAGACCATATGTCTACTACTTTATCATCTCCATCTGTAACATAATACCAATGATAAGCATTGGCAGTGATACACGAATGCTGAGGAATGATTTGTAACCTAGTACCGAGGTCAGGGAAAGTAGGGGTAGGAGATGACTCTCCTGGTACCAAGATACCGTGTTCCTGACTTAGTCGACCCACAAACCACCCTTCATGACCAGGAGTAGCAACTTGGCCAAGTCCTTTAATTGGACCAGGCTCTCGAGCCAAAGCAATGACTCCTGCATTTACTAATGTCTCTCCTGGAGCTAAAGTTCCTCTGCCTCCATAACAGGAAGCAACCTCAGCAAGAACAGTGCAAGCGACGTTATCTTTGGTGATACAGTTTGTAGCTATTTGCTGTAAATCACAGAATGGATAATTACCAGCATGAAGTTCTAATTTAGCAGATAAACTAGAGAGTCTGTCTAGTTCAACTGCTTCTGAAGAATGACTGGTAGGAGTAGAACCAACTGAGATCACTAAATCCAACTTGGGGTTCAATGACTTGGCAATTGCGGCCGCCTTATCGGCTGCCTCGATTTCTTGATACAGATACTTCTTGGCCTCGTCTTGACTTGAAGATGCGTAAGAATGACCGGCATGGCAGTAAAATCCGTATAACGATACATACTTGGTACTAGCCAGGGCTTTCTTAATGAGAGCCTCCAATTCTTCTGATTCGCTAATAACACCAGCTCTGTTGGTGCCCATATTCACTTTAATGAAAATGGACCATGGTCGTTCCGACTCAGAATGTTCAGCAATAAGCATGTCAATTTGACTTTGGTGATCAATCATAAGACGAAGGTCTTCAGATACTTCTTTTCTAAGCGCCAAAAGCTCACCAAGACGGGACTTCACAACAGGAAGGCCATATAACACATCTTTAATCTGGCCACTGCGATAGAATGGAATCATCTTCCATGCTTCTAATAAAGTAGACACAACCACTCTATCACATTGACCTCTAGAACCCAGTTGCAACACTACCCCTTCGTTACATTTATGAGTTTTGACATGAGCTCTAAACGTAGCTTTCATATTGGCAGCCCGCTGTAACATAGTTTCACAATTCTTCTCCATTACTTTACGGTTGACGATAAATGCTGGAGTAGGAATCTCTTGAAGCGACTTTCCGACATATTGTTTCTTAAGAGCATCGACATCTGGAGATGGATGGAACGAAGAAGGGAAAATACTAGTCATTGTGAATTGATTGATATTGTTGTTGTTTTTCACTATAGCTGCTGTGAATTAAGACAGGTTACGATTACTACTGACTGGCAAGTGCCTATCTTTAAGTAGTCGGTTGGTCAGTCGAGCCAAGATAAACAATTACACCCCCGCCAGCATACCCATCTCCGCGCTTATCTGCGGTGGGGGTAGAACCCCCAGCCAAGTCCGTAACCGTAAGTATTAGGGGGGATCATCATCTGACACGACAGCCGAGCCAACAGAGTCGAGCATCTGGTCAGCCCGTCGAGGAAATATTTACTAAACAATCTATAATAAACAAAAACCTAATTTCTCATCTGAGTCCTGCTCTGACAACTTTATATTTTAAAGCATATCTTACTGATATGGGCAAGGGACTCTTTCTATCTATCTATCTATCTATCTATCTATCAATCGATCTCCGGTGTCTCAGAATTATTTATATTCTCGAAGATAACGGTTAGGGTCGACTAATCGTGTTGGATTTCCACCGCTGTGGGGGTTCCAATTCCTTGCCCTAGCATACTAGGGTCAGATTGAGAACATTGATAGATACAGCAGAATTAGCTACACTAAATGAATTACATCAAAAGTTAATTGTACAAGAACAATAGTTGGGAATGGCTCCCATTATAAAGCCCTTTGTCTGTCAGTCCTTTATTTACAAAGCATAGAGTAGATTCCTCGGTTATACCGATATATAAATGAATTCTTCTTCAGGGTCTAGGGTAAGGGCAGGTTGCTGATTTCTAGAGCTCATTCAACTGTCAAATCCTTGAAATCACCATTCAACTTCTCAATCTCTTCAAGATGATGCTTGATACCTAGTAAGGTCTCTTCGATGAGTATCTTTTCAAGACCAATTAGTTGATGGTGATTTGTACGAGATATATTGGCAGACGAGCCAATCTCCCCACCAGACTCAATCAGGGTCAAGAGCGCAGATAAGAACTTATCTGCCAGTTTATCGGCACGAGGGACAATTTCATTCAAGAATTTTGTTCTGTCGACTGCAATCAAGAACTGCTCGACGTTGTTCAAGTCGACTTCATAGTCGCAATAGTACAACTCTAAATACCCTTGCTCTTCATCTTTGTGTACTAATAGCGACTCTTCGCACGCCAGTAGATATATCAAATCGTCGTGCCAACGTGGATATCGAGAATCAGGCAAGGGATATGATATCCGGAATCTGTTGATAGGGCGATCGAGGAATTTGGCCAAAAAAGTATACGGGATGCGATCCTCGTTTTTGGAATAGTTATCCGGATCTAAAATCTGGACAATGTTATTATCGTCGACAGAGTAGAAGCGAGATAACTCTTTAGACGTTTTATAGCCTTCTGGTACAAACCCGTATGTAAATAAGAATTCTCCAGCACTTTTATCTGATCCATAGCTGATAGTGATTTGCTCATTGGACAAATCTTTTGGTGATTTTTCGTTTTCTTCACAAAGAAGAAGTAACAAGTTGCCATCTTTATCTACCTCGTAACGAGCATTGGCATTCGAGCCGTGATTACATAGATCAATAAGCGGCACAAGAGCCAGCTCTAATTCGATCTCACTTTCTTCTTCAATCTTGCTTTCGCTCTTAGTCACGCTCCCGTTGCTCTCTTTTCTGGCACCACCTTTTTTACTGGGAATGCTTAGGCTTCTCGATAAAATCCACTCTTCAACCAATTGCCAGTCATGGTAACTGACTTCGGCATCAATCTGTCTAACGATATGGGTATTACCTGACTTCACAAACTTAGCTATCTCGTTTCGAAATTCAACATTTGAGAAATAATCTTCATATGACAGTTTCATATTGCTCTTCTTCGCAATGATGGCATCAAAGATGCTGGATCTTTCCAAATCGTCTAGATCTTCATCTGGCCATGTGAATGGAAGATTGATGTCCTTGCCAGGAGGTAAACTTTTCAGCCACATGCCGAAATCCTGGTCTGGAGTGCCTCTACGAGAGCTTAGAATAAGGTAAATCAGAAATCTAGTCAGGCATTGTTTAGCATTAGGTGGTACTGGGCTATCGCCAGGTTGACTCTCGCCGGAGCTGGTTTTATATAGCAACTTTTCCAAAAATGGTCTTGTTTTAGCGAATTCTATAATGTTACGTTTTGTAATAATGAGATTTTGGGGAATACTCAGCAATGGCAATTGGGAGCTGGATTCGTTGCTTTTATAGTCATTATTAGCATAATTTTCAGGTTCTTTTTTGAAAAAGAAGCCGTTTCCAGTGCTGTCTGTTTGTTTGATTTCACAATTGCTATGGACCTTAATACCAGACTTTTCAATCCATTGCTGCCATTCTTTAGATTGGCTGAATGACATGTTTGCGTGATAGTTCAGGAACTACTGAAACGATACGACCTTCCTTGTACGTATGATACTCAACAACCGTAGAGGTGACTGAAGCATAATCGAGAAAAGCCACAAACAACGCGGCCCAACCAGCAGGGTAAGGGTCAAACCCTATGTAGCAGCAAATTCACCGGTTTGCAGCCATTTTGATCGCTTCATCTGATAGTTTCAATTTTTTTCTCAGTACATCTGTCACGATAGATTCAATAGATATATCTAATCATCAAAAGGTTAGATTTTTCGCGAAGTCGACTGCAGAATTAGGAGCATACTGCTTATAGGCCCCCCTGCTCAAAAAAAAAAAATCTCTAAGTTGAGCCTAAAACATATATACCAAAAAGTTCCATCTCAACCAGAACACCCTCACAATGTCAAACTGGGATGACGAAGATTATGAAGTGCCTGTCAGTTCAGGAAACTTCGACGACGAAGAAGAACTAGGTGTTCTGGACGACTGGGAGGCCGCTGGGGAATCAGACGACGACGATACTCCATCGGCTCCTACTCGTGTAAGAGTACCCATGGTTCAAAGAGCTGCTGAGAGAGAAAAGAAAGAACAAGAGGCCCGTGAAAAGGCTGCTTTAGCTAAAGCCGAAGAAGACGCGGCCACTAAAAAGGAACGTCTACGCAAAGCCGAGGTCGATAGTGATCTGAATAACGCTGCCTCTCTACTTGGAGCTGTGGATATCCATCCACGTGCTGCTGCTACTGCCAAAGCCAATGCTGACGCTGCTGCTGCTGCTGTCGTCGCTAGTACTCCTGCCAAGTTGTCGGATTTGACTATTTTCAAACCCAGCACAAAGCAGGAATTCGAAGCCCTCCGAAAAACGTTGGTTCCTATCATTACCGAACTTTCTGAAAAGTCCAGTCTTCAATTCGCCAATTTCATTACCGATTTCGTCCGTGATGTTTGTAAACCTCTTTCCAGTGACCAAGCTAGAAAGGTCACCAGTACGTTGAACGCCTTGACCAACGACAAGCAGCGTGAAGAGCGCGCCAGCCGAGGAAAGAAGAAGCCCAAGCCAATGGCCAAAGATACCTCGCTTAAGATCGATGCAAACAAGGATACCACCAATTATGACGACTTTGGTGATGACGATTTCATGTGATTTGTTTTCCTCCACCTCCCGTGCCGTTCTTATTGTATAGAAAATAGAACACCGGCAGGCTATGCATGTGGATTTCACTTCCGACGCTATTTAATCACGAATGCCTAATAATTAACCTGCCATCCACGCACTGTGCCTTGTGCTTCCAGCGCCTGGGCTCTGCCCAGACCTGCCCAGAGCCGTTGCTCCCCTTCGTGAAGTTTTATAGCTAAGTTGGTGAACCAGGCTGCTGCTCCGCCAGCGAAATGACCGTGGGTAAGGGCATATATATATCTATGTATATATGACCGCTTCTGGGCAAGTCGTGAACTTCACCAACCATCTTTCAATTATGATCTGTATTGAATGTACTCATCCTGTAAGCTCTCTCTACGTGTCTTACTCTCCTACAAATATTCGAAGCACGGCGTGCACGAATTGTAACAAATTTGCCGACAAATACATAGAATATGACGGGGTCGTCATAGCGCTTGATCTGCTTCTGCTGAAACCTCAGGCATATAGGCATATGGTGTTCAATGTTCTATCACCGTCAGAGAAAACTGATGCTCTACATCCTCAGGCAAGGAGGATGTGGCTGCTTATTACACTATTCGACGTGTACTTAACGTGGGCACGCGCAGAAAAAAGTACGAATCCATCCCCACCTAATCAGTTCATTCTTCAGCAGAGGGTCCTGATCCAATATTTCATCTATTTAATGTACTGCATTCTGGACACGGTCATTGTGCATCTCACAATCCGGTTCTTAGCTGCCAAGTTAATAGGCTGGAAGCGGCCGAACGCACTCTCCACGGCGGTACTGATAGCGTCGTCAACAAAATTGTTTCCAATATTAATGCTCATCTGGTCATATGATATTCCGTTTGCTGCGAAAGTGGTAGGATGGGCTGTTAACTTTAATATCGCCGAGGTGCTAACGACGACGTTGAGTTGTGGATACCCCATGGCAATAGCCATCACATCCAGTGCCATAATTCTGAAAATGGTGTTTTGTGATTATATATTCACATGGTTCTTAATGCTTATTAGAAAGGGCAGCCTATAGGTTGAGACGCAGCCCCTATCAGGTCAAACGTGACCGCAATTCATGAAAATTATATATATATATATATATATGTATTAGATAAATTAACGATTAAACAAATGCACAACAAAGCTAATAAATTATTCCCACTCTTCAAACCGCACTTTTCTTCTTCTCGTGCCTTCACTGTTGACGAAAATGATCTCGTCTCCCTCTAATCCAATCCAGGGACCGTCAAGAGGCTTGATCATGTTTGGATTAATATAGGTTTGGAACCGTTCTCGTTGCTCATCCAACGTCTTACTTCGGGACCGTTGTCTACGAAGAAGAGCTGCCCACCGCGGAGAGGACCCCGAAGTCAATGATCCCCGTACGATGTTCAAAGGGCCAGAATCAGAACTCGACTCTTCTTCATCATCATCATCATCATCATATGCATCATCAATAGCGTTATCTGCCTGTCGTCCTTGTTCAACGGCACTGGTTGTCCCACTTCCAACTGTATCAATTGCCCGAAGGGCAATAAACTGAAGTAGAGGCGCGGTTCTCTTCTCAAAGTTATACCAGTACCCAACTGTCATTATTGGCAGAGGAGTAAGAATGGTAGCTAAAAAGTATGCTTTCTGTAATGCCAACATACCGGCCATTGCCAAATGGAATAATACCATTCCAACGCAAACTCTACGGAAGATTAAGGGCCATGCTTGACCAGTAGAATGCTGAGGATGGACCATTGAGTACATCAACTGGTACTTATAAGTGAAGTAGCCGAAAATAAAATAAATAGTACCAAATGCCAGGATCTTGGTAGATAAGACACTGTATAGTAGTACAATAATGAGAATGGACAACGGTTGAGGTAAATGGATCCCATAATTAAAGATGGGCGGTTTGTACAAGTCTCTATAATCTCTTGGCGATTTACATTGTGCTGCAAAGAGAGGGAACCGTACTACACTTCCCATTTGAAGGAGCCGCAAAGGGAACATGCCGATACCTTGAAGGATGATTAAATCAACATAAAACAGTGACAACTGGCTCATTTGTTTAGCCAATTCATAGGCTATTTGGGTAGTATCTTTTAGATAAGACCAATAACTAGCACCGGCTACTGTTAAAAATATGAACAGATTGTAGAAGACATAGAAAAAATTCTTACTAATAACTGACAGTTCGACATCACCATGAGATACAAAGCCTTGTAAAGTTGATAAATAGACATAGAAATATGGCATGATCACGTTGAACAATGTCAACAAAAGAGGTGGCAAAATACCTGTTGTAAACGTGAGTGCCCACTCGGACTTTTCCAGTAAATTGGCCAATCCCGGCCAGACTTTTTTAATGGATTCATATTCCAAAAAGGATGCCAACGAAGAAATAGGTACCAAACTGGCGACTGTTAGAACAGCAATTGCAAATGTAATCGAATAAGTTCGGATGATTTGCTCTCCTTTACTCATATACAAATTTCTCCACACAACGTCGTGAGGAGCAGGAGCAGTGGCAGCAATCAACTTGTATGGTCTTGGATCTAAGACTGCTTGAGCAGTCATTTGGGCACTAGCTACAGAATCCATAGTTACAAAAGCCGTTCCCGTGGCAGGGAATTCGCCCTTTCGAACTTGGGTAATATCAGCATCAATCTCTTCAAGCATATAAGTATACTTGTCAATTACGTCAGCACGATGGCCCCATAGGCCAAGAAACCCTTCTCGTTCAGTCGGTCTAGTGAACCCTCTAGTTTTGGATCCAAGTTGCAAAGCGCTCTGTCTAGGAATCAGTAGACTTGAATTTTCATTCGAATCGGTTACATCCTCGTAATCCGATTCATAACCCTCGATTTCATTTGCCACATGCTGGCCTATTGAGATACGGGAGCTATCATTCGAGTTCGAAGAGAGCGAAGGAGCAGGGAATCCGGTCTCACTGTCCCATGTAGGCCCTAAATATTCACTCCATGCCCGTTCCAGCTTATTAATGACGATTTCTCGCTCGTCAAAAAGTTGGTCCAGTTTCTGCCAGTTACGACATAAACTGACTGAGCGGACAGTGCCGATGCCTAGATTCTCAATATGGTCTTTTAAAGCAGTTTCAGTTCTTAGTCTTGGAGATATCCCTGAAACACGAATGGTCCTATCAGTGATAGAATTCTGTCCTCCAAGATATCTTTGGCGGACTCGAAGAACTTTCAGTGTTTGTCTGAGCATGACAGCAGCAGCAAACATTGTGAATAAATAAGTGAAAACGACATAGGTCCACAGATACGTCTGATAGTCTTCAGGGGACGAGCCATCACCAGTATCTGGCTTTTTCTTTTTGCCATCGACTTCAAGATATGCCTTCCTTGGTAATATCAGTACAACGGCTCTTTTAGCAAACGACGTGAGAGAATCATAATCTTCTCCCTGGTCATATTTTCCAGTATAATGCAATCTTATAGGACTGATAATCGTCACGGCACAAAATGTACACAGCGATAGCAGCTGAATAGAGGCCTTGAAAAACCCCAGAAACACAAACGCATCTAGGCCAGCATATTCTAGGATCTCTTGTTCTGTAATATTATACAAAGCTATCAACCAACCGAAAAATGTCTCGGGTAATGGAGGGATCCCCTTTTTCCGAGACGTTCTCGCCGCGTATAATTTTGGCCATCTATACCGTAGCACACAGAACGATACGAATGATATACTTCCCAGAGCTACAGCAATGACTATTTGAGTGCCCAACACTCGAGTAGGAGGTTTCCTTGGATCGAAATCAGGGTCCGGATTATCTTC
Organism: Sugiyamaella grinbergsii; assembly: GCA_030579895.1. Taxonomy (NCBI): domain Eukaryota; kingdom Fungi; phylum Ascomycota; class Dipodascomycetes; order Dipodascales; family Trichomonascaceae; genus Sugiyamaella; species Sugiyamaella grinbergsii. Next base: position 82,537 of record JAKTRT010000031.1, read on the forward strand.
ACCAAACATGACAATGATGCGAGTTACGAACAGACGAGATTGAGAAGATAGACTGAATGGAAATACGAACTATTCACCATTCAAAGGGGGGTGGTATATGAAGTCGCCGTTATTAGAGTACAAGATAAAAAAAAATCAGAAAAAAAAAAAGGTGTGATAACTTCTTTCACATTGACATTTAAATTTGCTTCTCATCCAAGACAGTCAGAATATTATGGTTCGAGTAAGGGGCGTGATAGCTCAGGTCTCCAGGATGAGCACCCGCTGGCGCGGCACGGTCCTACAGCAAGCAATGGACGGGTGCATCACTGCAAAGTTGTTGCAAAACGCGAACGTTAAATTCTATTAACGTGCATGTGAAAGTCTTGAAGCAGTTGGGCGATCCATAGCTCGACCGCCAGAGGCAGCGAGATAGTAGCCGGGTTTAATTATTAACAGCAATGGACATTAACATATAAATAAAAAAAACGTAAAAACGTCAAACGTGAACATTAATCATTAACTAGATTGAAAAGTAGACTGTATATAGAGAGAAAACAAGACCCTATCTATCTCTTTCAATATGCAAATTATTACACTTGTCGCCAAATTTACAGCTTTGGGAATCGCCATGACTGTAATATTTACAAGGCTTCAAATAAGCGTTGGTACCTTCGTATTGTCGAACGTAACTACGAACGTCTCGGCGACGTAGGTCCGTAAGATCTTCAGCACCAGGGACCCTAGGTGCTGCGGGCCCCCGTGGGGGAATATGTCCTTTAACATTGGATTGGTTTCGGGATTGAGATGGAATGTTTCCAAGGAACTTGAATACCGCACTGAGATCCGGGATAACTGGAGGAGGAGAAGAAGAAGGAGGAGGCAATGGAGAGTGCATAGAAGATGGTGCCGTTGCTACCGGTTGAATAATGTTAGCATTAGACATCGACGTAGGGGTTAAGGGAGAATGCGACTTGCTTTTCAGCGATTCAACGACCTTGTTTACCTCGTCCAATTTCTGGCGAAGCAGCAAATCTTGATTAAACTTCAACACAATAGGGTTCGATAGAAGATCCTCGGGCAAGTTTATGATTATTAGCTTCTTGGAGATTATCTCATTAGCCTCATCTGACGTATCGGGAGGAGATGGGCTCTCCGGAATATCTTCAAGCGATGGATACACAGCAATAAGAGCATGTGCTTCTCGAGACATTTGAGTCTCCTTTTCTTTACTACGTGGTTGGCGAGTTCCTCCTCTTTTAACAGACCCAACTTTGCGGAACCGGGAATCAACTTTATCCAACCAATCGAATTCTGGTGCTTGGTACCAGTCCAGATCTTCGTCAATGTCAGGGATATTTCTCACGTTTATAGCTTCGTGGAAATCCATCGACCCTCTATCCGAGGCGTGTTTTTTGTCATGGGCAGCATCTTCTGCATCCTCATCATCACTAATATATTTGACCGCTACGAGGTCGTCTTCAGGTTTCCAATGAACCGTCTTTTTAATTTTCTTTTTAGTAGGCGAACTTTCTTTACTCTTAATAGACGTTGTAGCCTTTTCTTTTTGTTTCTCTATTTGGATTTTAATTGAGGAAGCACCCGAGAAAAGCATAGCCATTGGTGCACTAGTCACAGGAGGCGATTTCTTAACTGGCTGTCTTGCAGCAGCAGCCGAAGCAGCTTTTAGTGATATGGGACCACTGGTCGCACTACTACTGCTAGGCTTCGGAACCTTGGCACTTTCCAGACTACCAAAAAAGCCAGACGATGAAGCCTTTGAAGTAGATGGGGTTTGGATTGATGTTGTAGATGGTGGCTTGCTAGAGGGATTGGTGACGGAAGAAGGGCCGTTTATCTTGGTTGTTTTTGCACTTGTTGCATTAGCAGTAGGCGGGCCTCCGCCTGTTGAGGCAGTAGAAGAGACTTGTTTCTTAGTAACAGCCGCCGGGCGAGCAGGCGGTGCAGTCGCTTGATGCTTCTTTATGACAGCAGGACGAGCTGGTGGAGCGGTAGTAACTACAGGCTTGGTAGATACAGTCGTACGCCCTATTGGTGCTAGCACTCTTTTACATAATATCCTAATCTCATCATCTCCTTTTTCCAGTGCTTTAGCAAGCACTCTCTTAAGCTTCAGCTCTTCAACTGTCAGCGTAGTCAATGGTGTTTTATCAAGAACTCGTAGTCCTGTGAGCAATGGCGCAAAATTGTTCCCTTTAACCTTGTCACGGACTAAATGTCTCATCCAATTACTGATTCTTACGAAAAACTTCTTCGTAATAGAGTAATCAAACGTATTCCAAAACTCCTTTGATCCATGCTCCAAAGCAATGACCAAACAGACTTCGATACTGTCCTCCCCTTGATCATTAACTTCTTCTTTCCACTCTTTCTTACACTCGTCCATAATATATTCTCTGAATCTATTGCCGACAAAGTCTTCGAATTGATTGAAGTTTACAAATAGCGTTTGTACTCGTAGTTTGAGAGGAATAGCTGGTGATTGACTATCTAGGAGCTTGATTCGATTTCGAAGTTCAGTAGAGATATCAGTTGAAGTAGGGCTAGCAGTCTGTTGGTGATTTGCAACTTTTTGATTTACCATGGACAATTGTTGTTGACTGCGATATAGTTCAGCGACATTCTGAGGGCTAGTTCGGTTCTGCGGTGGGGTTACTTTACTTTTCTTTGCGAGGCTAACATTGCCACTATCGATGGACCTCTTGCGTGGCTGTTGGAAAGCCTGGTTACCATTTTTGAGCAATTCTTGTTGTTTTCTCAATTGCAATCTGTTTTCTTGATCTTGAGAGATTTGATATTGATGTCTTAACAGCTCTGTTTCTTGAGGCGCAGCGACGGGAGGTACGTGATGTTGGAAACCTTGAATCTGCTGATTCAACGGAAGCGGTGACGGTTGAGGATGGTTGAAGGCGGGATACAGGTGTTCCACGGACAGTTGAGAGGGCTGAGGAGAGCCTGCTCCGAATTGTGCAGGGTTTACCTGGAATACTGGAACTTGTTGAAATTGGTTCTGTTGTTGTTGAAATTGGTTCTGCTGTTGTTGAAATTGGTTCTGCTGTTGGTGCTGTTGAAACTGGTTTTGTTGCTGCAGTCGCTGCTGCTCTTGATTTGCTCTTAGAAAAAATTGGTAGTAGTAGTCTTGTAATTGTGACTGTAGTTGTTCTTGTTGTGGAGATAACGCTACGGGTACGCCATTTGGAGTTAAGGCAACTGGTACGCCATTTGATGATAGTGCTATTGGAAATCCAGGAGCCATTCCATTAGGGGCAATCCATGGCATAAGTTGAGGGATCGCTTTTGGAGGCGGGTTCGGTGTTGGTATAGGTTGTTGGACAATCGGTGAATCAGTCGGTTGTAAAGTAGGTTGCGGTGTTGGGAGTGATACGACCGGTTTATTTTTCGACGTAGCATTTTGGCCAGCTGATGTTTGTCTCACAGGTACTTGATTTACGTTTGGTTGGACGCCTATAAAGTATAGTTAGTATCAAGGATTTTGTTTTCTTTATCTTATCTTTTCAGGCGTGGGCACGTGACCTCGAATGGGACCCGGAAAAACTACTACGTACCTTGTTGCCATGACAACGGTGCCGGGCCATAAAAATTGTTTGCATTTGCCGGGCCAAACTGACGGCCTCCGTCGAGCGAAGCGGTCGAAGAAGGAAAATGGGTACCGCCGGATTGAGCAAGAGGGCTAGGGTTCACTGGCGAGTGATAACCCGGTTCAGTTGGGACGCTGTGAGAGGCAGTAGGGGCAGCAGCAGTAGGACCAACTGTAGGACCAACTGTAGCAGTAGCAGCAGCAGTACCAGTACCATTAGGAGCAGCAACAGTTGCTGTCTGGCTCTTGGAAAAACGGGTTGGTGACGAGGACGACGATAGAGACACTTGAGTCGGCGTGGGAGAAGCCGAATTCGGATCATGAGGAGGGAACCGCAGTGGCACGCCTGTCGAACCGGCAGAAAATGATATTTGTTCTTGTTGTAGAAGAAGATGGTGGTGCGGATGGAGAACTTCTTGAGGAGCCTGTGATAGAGAAGAACCGGACAATTCTGGTGCACCGCTTAAAACATCGGCTATAATGTCTACATTATTATTATGATTTGCCAGCTGTAGTCCAATGTCGTCATCTGCAAAACCTTGTTCCTGCTCGCTGAAAGTCTGATCGTCCGTCAAATCAATAATAGAATTGCCTTGATCTTGAGCATGTGCATTTGCACTCAGATTACCACCATTATCCCCGTTATTGAAAAATTCTTCATATAAGTTATTACCAAAATCGGGATGATTTGTATCAATAGTTTGGTCTGAATTGCTTGTTGAGATCATATTCAAAGTACCATTTGAATTGGGACCATTTTCATTCATAGTAAGGTGATACACGATACACCAAGAGCTGCAAGCGGACGTTAGTATAGTAACACCAGCTAACTAGATAATTATTCTTGGGCCAGAGAAGAAAGAAGCTAAAAGTAAAAGAGAGCGTCAAAAGAAAACAATTAAAGTAAACAGAGGTGACAATGGCTACCGAGTAGCTAGATATATGGGGTTCGGTCATATAGTTTTTCAGAGGCAGTATAGCAAAATAGGCCCATCATAACGATGCAGGATCGATCTCCTAAAAGCTGCCGGACAAGTCGAAGTGATTATCTTGCATAGCTTGTTAAGTAGGTTAATGGCTCGACTAGGAGTCCATCAGAACTTGAAGCAGGTCCTCCCTAAACGTGTAATGTCCCAACCTGGCATGTAAAGAACAAACTCGCGTTCAAAGCCTACCCTTGGCGTCTAAAGTCCCAACCTGACGTCCATACTAGAGCGTCTTTGGCCGGCCAAACCGAACCGTTGTCGTCCTGACCTGTAAAACCGTTCTGTACCGCCTTAATTGTCATATCTCCCTCCCTGCCTATGGCCGCACATATATCACACAACTGGCTGCCTCTTTAACCTAACATTCCTCCCAACGGGCCGTCAACGCTGGTGGTACCTCACCTTGAAACAGTTGGATTCCTCCATCTGTGCGGCATCACGCTCATAAAACTTGGTAGAATGAGCTGCTTTACCGACAGGCCACTGAGAAACTGGCGCTATTCAGCTAGGCTTTAGTTATGGGAGCTGCTACAGCAGACCAGGCAAACTGATAGCAGTTATGGTTATCGCTAGTACAATTGTGCGATAATATGCTTATACAATTGGACGATGGTATGAGGGCATTGCTATGGCTCTGTCTAGGTCCAAATAGGGACAACAGCGTATAGTCAATCCATCCACAGGCAGTCGACAAACATCTATCTGTCTTTGCCTGAAGCTACAACTGTCGTTACAACTGTCGTAGCCGATATTATCTCGTTCCCATTGGTACCCTCCCCTACAATAGCTCCATGGGTTCATATCCACGCTACATTGCTAGGGTGGGTATGCCATATTATACCTTCCATTGGAAAAAAAACTATATACAAAAAAAAAATGCTAAATAGACTATCCTCGTAGTTCCCATCTATGATCGCAATGTCAAGTTTTGTATACGAGTTTAACGGTATTTACGTTGTTATTTTGGCTCTCGTATGAACACCTGCTGTCCATTGGTATACGAGATCTGTAGTTTAATGGTATTTTGGTTCTTTATTTCAGTTTGTCATCTTTACTTTCGGTCCTTTCTTCTCGTTATGGAGGAGCTTTTTCCATGCCAACTACTGCCCTCTTTAACTTACCTATTCTACCTTTTCCGCGCCCTAAATGTGCTCTATTACTTGTCGACCGATTCTCTTGTAAAGTTGCGATATACGATACTCAATAAGATTTTGCTTGTCGTGTGTCAGTTGGTACAAAACAAATTGCCAATGGTGGTTCTAATGACTGGCTTTTATAGTGCCGACAAAACGAGTCAAGACACAAAAGCCGTGTAGCGGCTCGAAGGGCTGAATCGCCTCACCCGCCGCAATGGCCCTTATTCTTAGCCCTTGGCTCTTATATATCTGGTTGGCCATAGAAAACAGAGCCCATTTATATGTTTAATCAATTTTCTGCTAATTTCCACCCTTGCGTGAACACGACCAAAGCAAACCGGGCCCTGAGCGATGCCAGCTGCCAAAATGCTATTGCCAGACTCAAGAATAGCCTCACCATCTCTGTACATAAAATCTGCAGCGAGCTGATATGCAGGACTTTTTCAGGGCGATCTGTGAAGTAGAGAATTTTTTTTAAATCTGGTATATAAAGGCATCTCAGTTAGAAACTTATTTCGAAATTATTGGAAATTTTTCTTAAATCAATCCAGAATTTTTTTTTTGAGATTTCTAAAATGTTAAAGAAAAGTTCTGCTTTTCTAATAGCAAATACTGCTAATAAGGGCCTGCTACCTTTACTAGCCACTACCAGAACATGCGCTTTCCACACATCCACCATCCAACTCGGATATAAGGGATACGATGGTCGTAATTCTCAATCTGATTCTGGCTACTCCAGAAAACGGAACCAAAGAAACTCTGATAGCGATTATTCAGGAGGTTATAATGATAGAGGCTATAATAATGACAGAAAAAAGAGCTATGGCGGTAACAACCAATATAACAGCTACCAGTCGTCCCGACCTAGAAAAGGAAAGTCTTGGGGCGGAAAGAACAACAGCAGAGATAGTGATAGAGATCAAGAAATGGTCATTGGAAGAAACCGAATGTCCAACAGAGGCGGCGAAGGCGATGGATTACGAGGACTGGATGATTATGAGGTCGATATTGCAAAGCTAAGAGATCTGCAATGGACTGATCTGATTCCCAAACCTGAAGTAGTAGAAGGGACTGGTGAAGAGGCCACTGGCGATGCTTCAGAAGAGTCGTCTTCTGCTGCTAATGCCACTAGTGCTGCTGGATTCTCTGGCATACCTACCCTCTCTCTTTCAGAAAACAAAATCATCTCTAGAGTTCTTGTCAACTCCCTCAACTATAACCGAAAATACACCAGTCTGACGCCCGTCCAAGCCCAGACTTTAATCCCCATTCTCAGAAACGAGAGTGTCGTTGTACGGGCTAAAACTGGTACTGGTAAAACCGCTGCATTCGCTATCCCCACTCTGCAAAAGGTCCTTGAAGCAAAGAGATTAGGAGAAGAAGGCGTAAAAGCCGTAATCATTTCTCCTACTCGTGAATTGGCCCAACAGATTGCTGATGAAATTACTGCCATTTCCTCGTATGGTGAACTCCGAAAAATCAAGACTCAATGTTTTGTAGGTGGTTTATCCAAGGACAGACAACTCAAGTTAGGATTCCTTAACAAGCCGGTAGTAGATATTGTAGTCGCTACTCCCGGTAGATTGTACGATATTCTTGATGATGACAATGTTTTAAAGCATTTCAAGGGACTTCGATTTAAAGTTCTTGACGAAGCCGATCGATTGTTAGATATTGGTTTCCGTAATGAACTGGATTCTATCCGTGATAAATTGGCCGAAGTGGTTGAAAATGGTGAAGTGCCTACTCTTCTTTTCTCTGCAACAATTGATCAGACCGTCCGGTCGTTTGCTCGTGACGAGTTTGGCGAGCGAGCTAAAATCGTAGACACTGTACCTAAAAACGAGCCTACTGCTGCTGAATTGGTTGAACAACATGCTATTATCGGTAACAACTGGTCTCAGATGTATACTGCTGGTGTTGAGACCATTGAAAAGGAACTGTTACTAGCCAAGAATGCTGTTGAGGCTAAAGACGATGCAAATGCCAAGCCATTTAAGGCGATTCTTTTCATGCCATCAGTACGTCTTGTTGAGAATTTTGCCAAGGTTCTATCGGAATATTTTGCTGATAGCAATCACGGACGTCATTTTGTTCACACTCTTCACGGACAAATGACACAAGGCAGCAGACAGCGTATTTCAGACTCTTACCGCAAATCTCGCCAAAGTATTCTTATTACTACTGATGTGGTTGCTCGTGGTATGGATTTCCCTCAAGTATCTCACGTTTTCCAGATTGGTGTACCCAATGATGTCGCTTCATACATTCACAGAATCGGCCGTACTGCCCGTATTGGTAACAGCGGAAAGTCCTTTTTGATTCTTTCAAAGTACGAAAGCGAATACCTTAAGCGTTTAGAAAGTTCTGCCAATATCACAATGCAAGAGACTGTGAACTATATGCCAGATGGCGATGTTGTCGCCAAGGTAGCCGAAATCGCTCCTAAAACTGTTGTTGATGAGGAGGAAGCAAACGATATCTATAATAATGTTCTTGTCAGCGCTGGTGGACTCAAGCGTTCATATCGTATTGATGGACGGGCATTCTTGCGCGATCATCAATCGTTTGCCGATCTACTTGGGTTGGAGACTCCAATTTTGGCCGGCACCTCGCAAAAAGTGTGGACCGACCGTCGGGATCCTCGTCAAAGAGGAGGAAGAGGTAGTTTCCGTGGTGGTACCAGAAAGACTAGAATGAAGTGGTAAACTGGTAGCTCTCGTTGTATATATATATATTTTCTTACAAAACAACTTGTACATATTGATATTGAATCTAATGGTATTATACTTAATTTTTGCACTGTAAAAATAGGCTTGAGTGGGTATGGCGTTTGCTTGTTAGAAGTTACATAGATGTATCACCATCCAGGCTGAGAGCCAGGAAGAGCACCAGATGGTTGCCGAAGCTGCGGGAAAGCAACCTCCGTATTAGACATCTGCTGTGATTGCCCATAGGCAGTCGCAGCAAAATGCCCTTGCTTGGCATGTTGCTGGAGCGCTGTATTATAGCTTGGTACACGATGATGTTGTTGAACTGGCCCGCCAGTAGTCGCAGCAGAAGCTCGGGGTGCTCCGCATCTCAAACAGTAGATGTTTTTAGCAAAGTTATGGTAATTGCAGCCCTCTACCCCACACTTCCAATCTCCTGCTCGGAACGGAACCGACGGTGTTCCAGTTATAGCATTACCACTGGGTAGAGACCGCATTTGAAGCGAGCCTGCGATACCAGCTCCGCCGCCATTGACGGTCAGAGCTCCGTAGTTCCGCACTGTGCCAGATGCGGGATTAGTATTATTCGACTGGTTATTCATATGTCCCAGATTCATAAGATGCATTTGTTGAGACTGTACTTGTGCTTGCTGTTGCTGTTTTGATTGCTGTTGATATTGGTGTTGATGATAGATGTTTGGTTGAGAAGCTAATCCTGCCACACTGTTAGGCGGTACAGATGAAGATGAAGATGACACCAGAGACGGTGACATTGGTTGTTCATAAGTACCCAAGCTGGATTGGCTGCTGTTGGTGCGATTGTGAATAATGTTGTTTGCAGAGCTCATGGAGTTGGTGGTAGGATTAGTACTACCGGCTGTGGTCGCCACTTGACCGGCAGATGGATAGCTACACCGGAAACAGGCCGTACGACGTTGGAAATTAGAAAACCCACATGATGGACAAGTCCAATCGCCGGGACGAGGTCTGTTTTTACTGGGTGGGAATACCGACAGAATATCATGGGCTCTTTCTAACACCCGGTTACTGGATGGCGAGATCTCAATGGCCCGGTCATTAAGTGCTCTTCCATTCATTGACAGACTGGCCATAGCATCCTCATGTGAAGCGAAAATCGCAAACCCTGCCTCTATAGATCTATTTTGGTCAGGGGTTCTCAGAGTCCAGAACGTCACTGGTCTTCCTCCATATTGAGTGAACCAGCTTTCCAATTCACTCTGGGTAGTATCATGAGGCAAGTTGCTGAGATGCAGCACTTTGGATCTTTCATTCATAAAGGCCGCCAAATCAGCACTTGCGTCTAATGGTCTTGTAAGAACATCCGGATGCTGGTCAAATGGACGAGACTTTTGAATCAAAGCTCGTAGAATCTCCGCATTTAAGTGAGCAGCGTCTGCAGCACGGCGAGATTCCGTGGCAGTTGGAACCACAGACCTATGGCTAGACTCCATATCTACAACGTCTAAAGCGACACATATGCTAGAGATTGAAGCGGGGGAATAGGGAATGCTTTCTGGATGGTATGCTTGCCAGCGGGTATATTCTGACCTGAGATCAAACAATCTCGGATACTGTAAATATGGCGGTAACGCAATGCCTTTATCATGGGCCTCTCGTGGTAGCTGTACTCGCAAGTCTGATCCATTAAGCGCTACAAATGCAAATTCAGTACCTTTGGAAATAAGATTCTCTTGAAGGTATCGATCAAATGCAACGATTCCGTCTCGGAAGGATGGGGCATTCTGAACCATCTCCCACCTAAGAGTAGTCAATGAAGTACATGTTGGAGTGATGGGGGTATTCAACGGACGGATCAAAATGCTGTCTCTAGCGATTTCTTCAAGAGTTGAGGCCTGGATCATAGACCAGCCAATTTCTATAATTTCAGATGAGTCTTTAGTGACATAGAGACTATTTTCGTCACAAGTGGTTGCCAGGTGGACTACTACGTAGACATCTATCATTGTGAAAGTGAAAAAAAATTTGGTTACTGATTGGATAGAGAGCTCATTAGGCTATGACTATGACTATGCAGTTATTGATATCAATGATAGGAGTAACGTAATAAAGGCGATATGAACGAACTTTATAATCCTACTCCTTATATCAAGTTATGATAGATAGGGAAGCTGAAGCTATGTTATAGCTTTGAATTCTACAGTGAATATTGATGCTAAAACCGGAAAGTGGTTAATCAAATGGTAGTGGTCTATCTGTAACGGTCGACTGGTCAGGTCGCCTGCTCTATAAGTTTTATATGGGAGAAGATGCGAATGATCTGGAGATGCGGCGGAACAGACTGAGCCTCAGAAGCCGTGTCTGGCAAGCCCGAGAAGTTTGTCAGTTGACAAATTGTAAGTAACCTGGCAGTTCAATCTGATTATAAAGTGAATTAGAGACATTAGACGGTGTTTCTAATTATCTCTCAAAGTCATTCATGTCAAGAGTTCCAGTTCGCCGTTATTATACCTCCATCGCTGCTACAACTAACTATCAATATAATCTGCAGGGGTGGTTTGACCTAACCCATATCTATACACGGCCTGCAGCCTCTCTCTGGTAAATAGTAGGGTCCTTCATATCACCAAGACTCTCCCGTCGAAAAACATCCTAACTGATCCACTAATCAAGAAGTAATCTCAAGATGGATGGAAGGGCGTTTTCATTCTGTCTCTCACGAGATGTGGACGTGCCATTCCGAGTGAAAATGTGAGTACAAAGAAGAAGAAGAAGAATGTCAAGACGTCAAGCTAACTAGAATAGAGACTTCTTGGAAAGCGAAAAACATCGACCGCCATATTCAGAGATCTTGGAGCATCCGGAAACGGCGATGCTATCGTCCAATGTAAAGTAAGTAACACAAACGAGTAAGCCCTACACTACAAAGAACTAACAAACATACAGCGCTATATCTGATCTAACTGTCACGGTCCAAGTATACGCCGATAGCAAACCATTAACTATTCCTGTCTCTACCCCATACAAATCGTTCAGGAACGTTAGGAAGTGGAACGAATGGGTAACATTACCTATCAAATTTAGCCAATTGCCGCTATCCTCGCAACTAGCAATTACTATATGGGACTCTGATGGTGGAAGCAATCTAGTCTGCTATGGCGGAACAACAGTTAAGCTGTTCGATGGGTCCGACTGTACGTTGAGAACAGGAAGGCAAATGTTAAAGGTATGGCTGGATAAAGAAGCAGATGGCCAGGGCAATAGCTCCACTGACAGCACGATTGCTTCAGAACAAGAAATGGATAGGCTGTCGAAACTGTTCAAGAAATACGAGGCAGGCGATTTACCAGCAGTCGGTTGGCTGGATATGTTGACATTTAGAAAGATTGGCCAGATCAATAAGAATCAACGGCCGAATAACGAACATGCGAATGTGCTACATGTTGATTTTCTTCAGTTTGATTTTCCAGTTGTTTTCTCGGATGTGGAATACCCCCTTCATGGGAGTGGCCAAGGATTATTAAAGCACGAACGGATAGCCAATAGTGCTAGTAGTATTCAGACCTCCGATGAGGCTGACCAAGCAAATATATCTGGTAGGAGATTGAATGATATTCCAAATCATCACCGTAACAGTGAACAACGAACCTCGAAGTCATTGAATGTGGTTAACGATCCAGAGCAGAATAGAGAAAACCCTATTGAATCCAAATACCGAAAGGTTGTGCGGAATCACAAATCAAGTTCATTCGATAAGGAATTGAAACCAAATGCCAAAATAAGAGACGATCTGAATATCATAATCAACTCGCCAGTTCAAGAATTGACTGGTGATGAAAAGAATTTGCTATGGAAGTTTAGATATTACCTAACTCGCCACAAGCAAGCGTTAACGAAGTTTCTTCATTCCGTGAGTTGGGATGACCCGATCGAAGCCCGGCAAGCAGTCGAGATGTTGCCCCGGTGGGCAGAAATCGGCGTTGACGATGCCCTGGAGCTATTGGGCCCTGTATTCAGAGATCCCAATGTTCGACTGCATGCAGTAAATCGGTTACGGAAAGCAAGTGATCATGAATTAGAGCTATATCTATTACAATTGGTGGAAGCGCTCAAATTCGAGCATTCTCCAAAAGATCGTTCTGCGAGCCCCGGTCCGCCTGCTGCAAAAGCCCACCTGGCAGGGTTTCTCATAGGAAGAGCAACAAGAAACCCCATTCTAGGTAACTACTTCTATTGGTATGTTGCCGTAGAAGCACAGGAAGAAACCCCGGTTGCCGAGCAAATCTTCCAGCCGGTTCTTAACCAATTCCTAACTAGTATTCAAACTCAACCGATGGTCCCCGGCCAAGATCATGGTGTTCCTTTCACGGAGACTCTCAAAATACAAATCAAATTAATGAGAAGGCTCCTTGATATAGCAAGAAATATCCGATCATCCAAAGAAGCCCGTCCTAAAAAAGTAAGCAAATTACGGGCCTATCTCGGTGAATCCAAAAATGGATTGATTTCGTTTCCTCCTATTGCCCTGCCACTCAATCCGATGGTTAAGGTTGTCGGGTGCATCCCCGAAGAGTCCAATGTATTTAAAAGCAGTTTGTCGCCTATTAAAGTGACATTGAAGACTGATGATGGCGGAAGCTATCCTATTATATTAAAATCTGGTGACGACCTCAGACAGGATCAACTGGTGATTCAAATAATCACTCTTATGGACCAACTTTTACTTAACGAGAACCTTGACCTGAAGCTCACCGCGTATCGTATATTAGCGACCGGTACAAAAGACGGAGCGCTACAGTTCATTCCAAACGAAACAATCGCTCACGTTTTAACCGAACATCATGGTATCATTCCATACCTGCGAGTTCATAACCCAGACGCGTCCAATCCACTTGGAATCAAACCAGAAGCTATGGATACGTTTCTTCGGTCATGTGCTGGTTATTGTGTTATCACATATATCTTGGGAGTTGGAGATCGTCATCTTGATAATCTTCTTATCTGCCCTGATGGCCACTTCTTTCATGCTGATTTTGGCTATATACTAGGCCGTGATCCAAAACCATTCCCGCCAATGATGAAATTGCCTATTCAAATCATCGAAGGAATGGGGGGTGCGTCGTCGGACAATTATGATAAGTTCCGCAGCTATTGCTTTACTGCCTATAATACCTTACGCAAGTCGGCCAATCTTATTATATCGCTGTTTGCTCTCATGACGGAGTCGTCGATTCCGGATATAATGCTAGAGCGCGACAAGGCAGTCCAGAAAGTCAAAGAAAAGTTCTGTCTTGAAATGACTGAAGCCGAAGCAATGGTCCACTTTCAAAGCCTCATCAATGACTCTGTCAGTGCGTTTGTACCTATGATGATAGACCGACTTCACAATCTTGCCCAGTACTGGCGTGCTTGATTGGGCACCGGCCGTTGCTAAAGCTAAGGCCATAACAGGAACTTAATCATATTACACACATTCAACTATTTATAACGTATACTATAAAACTTTCATTTGCATTTAATGGTTATAGGTAAGAACAGCACGAATACAATCTCCTGCGTGCATATCCTTGAAAGCAGTGTTAATTCCTTCTAATGGATGACGATGAGTGATGAACTCGTCGACCTTGAGAGTTCCATCCATATAGTCTTGGACAAGACTAGGCAATTGAGTGCGGCCCTTGACACCGCCAAAAGCAGAGCCTCTCCAAACACGACCGGTAACTAATTGGAATGGACGAGTGGAGATCTCCTTACCAGCAGCAGCGACTCCAATGACAATTGATTGACCCCATCCCTTGTGACAAGCTTCAAGAGCACTGCGCATGACTTCAGTATTACCTGTACAGTCAAAAGTGAAATCAAGGCCGCCGTCGGTGATTTCAACCAGATGTTCTTGGATCGGCTTACCTACAAGTTTAGGGTTGACAAAATCAGTAGCACCAAACTTAGTAGCCCACTCCTTCTTCTTTTCGTCAATATCTACGACAATGATTTTACTGGCGTTACGGCTAGCAGCACCTTGAACAACTGATAATCCAACACAGCCAGCACCAAATACTGCCACAGTATCACCTTCCTGAACATTGGCAGTGATTGTGGCCGCACCATAGCCAGTGGTAATACCACAGCCCAATAAACAGGCTCTGTCAAGAGGAGCCTTGGGGTCAATGGCAACTACCGAGATATCTGCTACGACAGTGTACTCGGAGAAGGTAGAGCATCCCATGAAATGGAGCAATGACTTTCCTTTGCATGTGAACCGGGTGGTGCCGTCAGGCATGACTCCTTTACCTTGGGTGGCTCTGATCTTGCCGCACAAGTTGGTCTTTCCGGACTTGCAAAACTTGCACTCCTTACATTCCGGAGTGTACAAAGCAATCACATGGTCGCCCACTTTCACACTGGTAACTCCTTCACCGACGCTTTCAACGATACCCGCGCCTTCATGTCCAAGGACAATTGGGAAGGCGCCTTCGGGGTCTGATCCTGATAGCGTGAAAGCATCAGTATGGCAGACGCCCGAATGCAAGACCTTGATTCGCACTTCATGGGCCTTGGGTGCCGCTACTTCAATCTCCTCAATCGACAAAGGCTTTCCAGCCTCCCAGGCGACGGCCGCCTTACAAGTGATGGTTTTACCTTGCGTGGACATGTTATATATACGACCTGTGAAATGGATGTTTTAAAGAATCTACCAAGAAGACCACTGTAAGTCGTTAACTTAGAATGTCTTAATAGCAAGTTATATTTGTAGCTATATATGTCCGACATTCGCACTCGCTTCTGATGATACCCGTCGGCATCGCATTGGAAGGCTCGTGCGGCGCTCGTTCAAGTTGGTGACTTTACATCTCCGCCAGATGCCCCGAGCGGACCGGGCTCTGCCCGGGCCTCGTAGAGGTCGCTTTGCGAGCAAGTGGACTGATCTATTTCGACCCTTCGCGTGCTTCGCGAAGCGAGCACAACGGGTCCGGGCAGCGCCCTGGCCGCCAGAGGAACACCCTGTGGAAAGCGAGTGAGTTGACATGTATTCTAGGCCAGCTTGGGCTTTGCCTTGTACTTGCGCTTGATATAAATATAGAGAGCTACGATGAAGCCTATAGGCGGTAGGAGCCATTCTGCAAGGGAGACAATGACGTTCGGCTTCATGAGAGACACGAGAGCGTCGAGTTTGGAGTAGAGGGAGTCGAGAGAGGCCTCGTTTCTGATCACATAGTCGGCATGGAGCCGCTTTTCTTGTAAAGACATCTGACTGGCAATGCGCTTATCGGCTTCGTCTTCGGACAGATGAGGGTCTCGCTTGAGCAGTCGCTGGCGCTGTTGTTGGTCGCTGCAGGACACAACTACCGATATTCCGCAGTAAGCATCTAATTTGCTCTCGAAAAGAAGAGGGACGTCTAGAATGACCATTTGATACCCTTTAATCCACGCCACAATCACTTGACGGGCCATTTCAAGACGTATGGCCGGGTGGACGATGGAATTGAGAACCTTACGTTCTTTCTCGTTGCCAAATACCGCTCTTCCGAGCACTGGCCGGTTCAAGGCCCCTCCATTAGCTTCATCTATCAATGATTCTTCTGCTGGGATCAGGGGGCTGAAATGGGATACGATCTGTTTATAAGCTTTTGTGCCTGGCTCGACGACCTGGCGAGCGATCAGATCGGCGTCGATGATGGCCAGATTATGATTTTGAGAGAGATATTTCGATACGGTTGATTTGCCAGTAGCAATTCCTCCAGTGAGGCCGACTATGAGCATTGTGACGTCGGTAGAGAAGTGACTAAGTGGGAAGAGGCGAGAGAACCGGTTCTATCTTTTTTACTTTTTTACCTTTCTAGCTTCGAGCTGTAAAATTCGTCGTCTGTCCGCTGATGCTGTTTGAAGTGCTGTTGAAAAAGAGAATCACCTCGGATGGAAGTTGTCGGATGTAGATTCTATGTGCTTACAATTACTGATAAGCAGATTAGGAGGTAAAGGGAGATCTTATTAAAGTTTGCAAAGTGAGGCTGGGTGGACGTTGAGTTTTGAGTCGGTTTTTTTTTTTTCAGATCTAATCACCCCCAGCATTCAATTGCCCTTTTACGGCTAGAGACGACAATTTATTCTAGCTTTTGTGGGGGCCAGAATAGGCAGCATCGAACGGTCCAGCCGTGAGGAAATTCGAACTCTCGTTGTATATGCAGAATGCAGGGACAATAGAAGCTAGAATGGAGTGGACTGGGCAACGAGAGTCAGTCGGTCATTTAAGAAACTCATCTGTATCTCGCTTTTATACAACCAGAACTGGCACCGGTGGATATGAAATATGAATGCGTATTATAGACAATCGCGGGCTGATTAATCTGGCTTACGTATATCCGGTTAATCCATTATAGACACTTCTTACTTCTTATATATCTACCATAGTAACCTAGCTACATACAGCACCAAGACTGCTAATGACAAGATACGGTAATTCATATTTAGTAGCACCCTCAATCCAGTCGTAATATGCGTCTCTCTCTTCTCCGATTATTAACTCTCAATACCATCTTTCGTCAGAATGTCCAATCTCATCTCTAGATCCTTGCTCTCCCCCGTGTCTGTTTCCTCCGCACTCGGCTGCGACCCTTGCCCTGAAATTTATTTACCGTCTCTTCTCATTCAGTATGCCGAGAGACAGCTGATGATCTCAGGGTCTAGAGAAAGACTTAGACCTGGTTCTTGGTTGCTATATTGCTAGTATAAATAGGGGTTCTAAGTATTTTTTTATTTGAGGCTATAAGGACTATAAATTGTCGTTTAAATAATCTGAAAGTACAATTCATTAACAATACCATTTATTCAATTCGCTAGTACTCAATTGGTCTCCAGTCATCTCTCGCACCTAGCTATCTATTATGTCTACACAACCTTCGTCTAAAATATTCATTGTCGGTGCTGGAAGCATTGGAAGTCTAATTGCCACAAGTCTAGAATCATCGACTCCGAAAATCGCAGATGTGGCTTTAATTCTTAAATCCAAAGAAAAACTCCAGGATTATATCCATCATGATTCAACTCTTCGCATTTGGAGGAATATCGGCCATCAATTGATGGTCGAGAAAAAGGTTCCTGGCCATTGTCAATATCCCAAACAACACAATGGCAATAACAAGCCTAGATTGATTGACAATCTCATTGTCACGACAAAAGCCACCCAAACGGAAGCGGCTATAAAAGCATTACTACCATCAATTAACTCGTCATCTACGATTTTGCTGCTCCAAAATGGAATTGGGACTTATGAGAATCTATGTGAGAAATTCTGGCCAGACAGAGCCTCTCGGCCTTCATTTTTGCTAGGAATTACGTCTCATGGCGTTCGCCCGGCCGATATTCCATGGACTTATAAGCACGTTGGGAATGGTGACATGAAGTTGACCCAAGTACCGAAGGATTATGACCCAGTGGTCTATGGTCAACCACAACATGAACGTGAACACGACCATGGCCATGATCACCAACATGATAATACTGTTACCCACAGAAATACCGCCAAGTATAGCCAGTCTGAGACTCCAGGCACCAAAATTGTTCGAGAAAATCGCGGAGACGGCTTAACTCCTTCTGTGACCTCGATCTATAGTAGCCCGACCTCGTCAGAAGAAGCGGTCAAATCCGACTACTCGGACCTCGATGTTGTTTTAGACGAAGCTAGAAAAGGAGGTCCCACCGATTCCGAGGCTGCTGTTAGAAGTGAATACGCTGATCTTGACATCCATCTAAGCAAAGCGAGAAAAGGCGTTCCTACTGACTCTGAGGACACTGTTAGAGCAGAGTACTCTGATCTCGATATTCACCTTCAAAAGGCGCGAAAAGGAGCACCGACTGATTCCGAGGAAGCTGTCAGGTCCGAATACTCTGAGCATCTCATAGCGCCTAAATCATCTCCACAACCAGATATCCATATCACTACTGATCCCACTGATTCCGAGGCATCGGTCAAGGCTGACTACGCCGATCCACTGGAATCGCGTCGCCGGCACGAAGCAGTTCCTGAGGATCTGCCAGAAATCTTCAAAGCACTGCTGGCGGCCAAATCCATGTTGAACTGTCGGGTGTTACCATACTCGGAGTTCAGGGTAGCACAATTTGAAAAACTCATTGTAAACGCATGCATCAATCCGTTGACGGTGATTTTACGCTGTACTAATGGAAAGCTACTTGAAATGGACAATTCTGACAAGGTTCTCTTTGATGTTGTCAAAGAATGCTGTGCTATTCTCAAAATTCATGCACGAGCCACCTTTCACGAGGACGAGCTTACTCTCTTGAACACTCAATTGAACCCCCATCGTATGCTGAACGTTGTACAGGATGTCTGTAAATCCACTGCCAATAATAAATCATCCATGCTGATAGATGTTGAACGTGGTAACGACACTGAACTACCATATATCAATGACTACATTGTCCAATTAGGAAGAATCCATAGGAAACGGACCGATCGGAACTCCATGCTCTCACAGCTGGTACGCATCCAGCTGACTATTTCAAGACAGTCTGAAAAGAGCTACGTTCCCTTGGTGCTTGATCTATAAGTCCTGTAACTGTAAATATATTTACCTATGCCGCCCCAGCATCTCCGCTAAGCGGAGCCACGGGTCTGGGCAGAGCCCAGCCGCCGGAGGCAGAAACAGGTTCCAGTCTAACTGCTCATTCATTTGTCATCAAATATCTATCAACAATACCAATATACCCGTTTGTGATATCGTTTGGTTGCAATTGTAAAACGGCATGTTTAACTAAGGGTAGCATACGCTTTAGGGATCGCACAATACCGGGCCTGTATTTTGATCCATCGTTCAATCCATCACAGAGCAAGCGCAGGCTTGACGGGACGGTGGTGCCACTATTCGGCTCTTCTTGTATACATGAGAGAGCCACTTCTGTTCGAAATGACGGCCCGTCCATGTTGACCGTATAATCTCCAAGATAACCCAGCTCTTGAAGAACTTGCCTGTGCCATTCACTGAGTAGACCTAAGACTTCTTCTGTGATATCTAAACTGTCCCATGAATTGTTGGAAAGAGTAAACCCGTACTCACACAGCAAAAACGTGTTGTCATGAGGTCCATAGCCTAACAATATTTCTTCTCCAGGTAAGTACTCTTTCATCGTAGTAACTATCATTCCTGTTGCGGTGATGACCACCTTAACACTGTCATCCTGACCACCTATACTATGGTTCAAAAAGTCAACAAATGGTGCCATCGTCATATTATCGGCAGCACTTCCATCCGTACCCGGGAGCTTCATATATAAGCATCTTGAGTTGACACAGAGCCAAGACTCGAGAAACTGGAGATACGAAAGTTTCTGGTCCATAGTATCACTATCTACAACGGACTTGGCTGCTGTGAAGTCTGTTAAGAAAGTTTGCTTCTGTTTCAGAGCATGCTTCTGGACGGATTTTGGCATCTGGGCAAGCTCTTCGTCCGTCATCGTTATTGGGATTCCTTGAAAGGATGCCAGCGTCGGCAGTTGAGAAAAAAAAGGATACCAATAACTCTCAGGATCATTCCTATACAAGCAGATAACCAATGACAGCAATTGATGAGAGTTCAGGCTAATCCAACGAGCCGTCCATTTAGAACAGGTCACTTTGACTGTCTGTTTGTTCAGAAGTTGTTTTCTTCGTACAATCAGTATTTGAGTTCGGGGCTTTATGTGACGTCTACAAATGACCGCCCTTCCCCGGCCGGGAATCTCCTTCACTTCCATATCAGACGAAATAGTAGCATTTCCATCTCTAAGCCATTCAACCAAATTCGATAGCATTAATCAGTTCCAGGTCGAGAGATTTCACCGATGGAATCTGATCTCAAGAAATCTAGATCATAGTTACTATAAACGGAAGATTACCCGTAACCTACTGATGACTAGATATGGAGTTTCTGCTCTCGTTCGACAGAGTTAGGGCTAATATAAATACATATATTGAAAATAGACTCGCTAGAATTGACTTTTGACTACCGATGTTTCTATTCTAGAACAAAACCCCGATAGTGAGACCGACTCCAATTCAACCATCACGTGACCACGCGGCTGCTGGCAACCTATTTATATCTCTCCGTTAAAGCGCCAGTTGATTTCAAAACTCACTGACCAAACTACTCAGATTTAGCATCCAAAATGAACGTCCTAGTATATTCAGGTCCCGGGACTACTATCGAATCAGTCAAACACTGTACTGAATCGCTTAGAAAAGTTCTTTCTCCTTTCTACGCAGTAGTCAATGTTAATGCTAAGATCATTAAAACTGAACCATGGACTGGCTCAACTGCATTAGTCGTTATTCCCGGGGGAGCTGATTTGCCATATTGTCGAGAATTAAACGGTACTGGGAATGATATCATCAGGAGATATGTCAGACAAGGTGGGCGCTATCTTGGATTCTGTGCTGGTGGTTATTACGGTTCTTCAAGATGTGAGTTCGAGGTCGGTGATCCTGAGATGGAAGTCAGCGGTAGTCGAGAGCTAGCTTTCTACCCCGGTATTTGCAGAGGGTCTGCTTTCAAAGGATTCAAATACGGAAGCCATTCTGGTGCCCGGGCCACGAAGATCAGTGTTAAGAAGAGCAATTTTGCAGGAATTGAAGATGCCGCTGCCACTGCTGCCGCTCCTCTTAGCGATTTCAATTGCTACTTCAACGGCGGGGGTTACTTCGTTGATGCAGACCATTTTGAAAAACAAGGCACATATGGAGTCGAAGTGTTGGCTGAATATAAAGAGCAAATCGATATAGATCAAGAATCTATTTCGTCTAGCGCTGCTGCAGCAGTATATTCTAAATTTGGTAGAGGATCTGCTGTCCTGACGGGGATCCACCCGGAGTTCGGGTTTCTATCAAGCGTGTCTGGAAAAGCTGAATCAGATAACTCTGACTCTGTCGACCAAGCAATCGTTGAAGCGGTAAACAGTGATAATTCTAAACGATTGACGTTTCTGAGATTTACACTGGCTAAAATGGGTCTCAAGGTGAACCGGGATGATAGTACTAATAGTAGTATTCCACACTTGACCAGGCTAAAGTTAACTGCTCTTAAACCAGCGGCTGTTCGATCACTTCTTTCAACCTTGAAAAAGGAAGTGGGATTTGTTGGCGAGAATAATGATCTTCTCGTGGGAAATAATGACACTTTCCGTATAATAGAAGAAGACGAGTCTACCAAAGAAGGGAAACATATCCTCAGCTACAATAACGAGCAAATGCCCGAAGACTTGAATAAAGTGATCAAGGACGTTGAAATTAACAAATCCGCTCTGCCAAGCCATCGAGATACTCCCTATTTCAACCATCGGGTCTACTATGAGAACCTCGAGGCTCTGCAGACCAGAAACCATCTTAAAGGTGAATTAGGGTCTATTCTCCTCTATGGAGAAGTAGTGACTTCAACCTCGACCATGCTTGACAAGAACTACTCAATCTTGCGCAACCTCCCCCATGGATTTACTGCTGTGGGTACAATCCAGGTGAGTGGCCGTGGTCGAGGCAATAACGTATGGGTAAACCCGCCAGGAGTATTAGCGGTGTCGGGTGTTCTTCGTATGCCCATGGGCGCAGATAGTCCTTCGATAATCTTTGTGCAATATCTTGTATCATTAGCAATAGTGGAAGCCATTCTAGGATATGGCCCTGGATATCAAGAGATGCCTATCCATTTGAAATGGCCCAATGACGTGTATGCCAAAACGCCATCCCATATGGAAAATGTCGAAGCATATTTAAAAATCGCTGGCATCATTGTCAATAGTAATGTGTTTGACAGTGAATATGTGCTTGTATATGGAGCCGGCACGAACGTGTCGAATCCTGCGCCGTCTGTTTCTCTCAATGTAATTCTTGAATCTCTCAATAATGAGCGAGGGAAACGAGGTCAAGCCGCCCTACCTAATTACAACCAAGAAGTTCTTCTTGCGCACTTTGTCACGAAACTGGAAGAAATGCTTTATTCGTTTAAATACCAAGGTTTCGCTGCATATGAAGAGCTATATTATAAGCGGTGGTTGCATACTGACAAAATCGTGACTCTGGAGCAGTACGAAAATACAAAGGCCATAGTACGGGGAATCACGTCGGACTTTGGTCTTTTAGTCGTTGAAGAAGTAGACCGGAATGAAACCCCCACTGGACGGAAATATGAGCTTCAACCAGACGGCAACTCGTTTGACATGTTTAAGGGACTTTTGAAGAAAAAGACCTAAAAAGGCTCCAGGCAGCTCCACATCCGAGCAGTGTGCCTGTGCCCAGACACCACGAACTGAATGTACAAGAAATGTAAATAAATTTTATTATATGCAACTAATAACCCGTTAAGAAATGATAATGTGGAATGCAGTGTAGGTGGCTATGGCACCAAGCGCGAAGAGCCATTTGGCAACAGCTGGCTCGACAAGAGGCGCCGTATTGACATAGGACTTGTCATCGGCCCATGGAGTATACGACTGCGGTAGGTACATTGCAAATGGATATTCAAATGTTTCCAATAGACCCGCTTGAGGAAAGGCAGAAGTATTACTCTTGGAATCAAAAACATATAGAGTGTATTGAGACGTCATGAGGTTGATCGTATTATTAGCAGCCCATTCTTTCGTGTCCCACTCGAACTTCGTCTGCTTGGCAGGCATTCCCTGAGTTACAGTATATGTTTTTGAATTAGTCGAACAATACGCCAGAACATCGAGGGCCTTGGGGGTGACGGAAAGTGATGTAAAGGTCCACTCAAAGGAGGCAGTCTGGCCAATCTTGACATAGGTAGTTGTTACAGAGCTAGGATTTGGGCTTATTAGCGAGACCCCGCCAGGCGGTAGCCGGGGGTCAATCGAGATGGAAGTGGACGTACTAGACGAGGAGGTGGTCTTCTTGCTAGAAGTCTTTTTAGCAGATTCGGTTGTTTTCCCAGTCTTTGAAGAGGTCTTGTCTGTCTGTTTGCCAGTTTCTTTTGCGGTTGTTTTACCAGTCTGTTTGCCAGTTGCTGTTCCGGTAGTCTTGTCATTTTTTTCATTTTGCTCGACTGTTTTAGATGTGGCTTCAGAAACAAACACCGATACCAATGGGATTTCTATGGAAGATTGGCCGCTTTGAGATACAACGGGGATATTATCTTTGTTATCATCATTCGCTCGTCTCACGATATTGTGATTATTTTCATGCTCGAAATGTGCTGCTTCAGCACCTATAAATAGGGCAACGAGGAACCAAAGCCTTGTATGTTTGAATTGGGCCATATTGGAATCGGACCTAGTTTAGATCTATGGCAAGTATAGATAAACGAGGGGATATTAATCTGTTCCGGCTAGAAAGAGGAGCAGTAGTTGGATACTCGGTATATTAGCTACCTAATAGCGTGCGGTCTATGGTCGCAGACTCACTGTCACAGTCAGCTGGCGTCTTTTTGTCTTCCAGATTGATTTGGATTATGATTTTGCCAGACGGGAAGATCGCGATCTGTAACTCCGGTTTCGTCTATTGAGTAGCAGTAGTAGAAGCAGAAGCAGAAGCAGTTTCACTTTCAATTTCCGCGATATTCTCGTCTTTTTCTTTTTTATTTCCGTTCCCCTCTCTCTTTTTATGGTCCTTCCTTGCGTGAAACTCCAAAAAATTACTGTTTAGTTTATCCCGCTTGAATCTTTTTTTTCCCTTCTGCTTTCGAGGACCGTGCCGTGTTTTTTTGTGTGTATATAACGAAATCTATTTTAGGATCTTTTTTTTTAAGTACGGTTTTTCCCCTGATGCTGTTAAAGTAAACGAGCTACTGCGTCGAGGCGTTGTTTGCATACAATGCGTTTAAAGGACTGTTTACTTGGTATGCTTGTCAAACATAAACATGAGATGTGTAACGAGTTTTGAGCGTGAGTTATCTGATGTGCTCTGCCGGGCTTATGGTGTATAATATATATGTATATCAAGTTTATCTATTTCTATGGGAAATGATGGTTGAGAGAGGATAAGCATTACGTTGGACACAGTCAGATGTGTCTGATGGTACAACGGTCAGAGCCAGGAACATGATATATTCATAGAGGCAATTGACTTTTTTTGTAATTGAACTTAATGAAAGTTCAACGGGAACAGGTGGATCTCATACTAGTTTGTTATCTTATCTTTTTCTCTATTATGTACGATATAGATGAATGTACATACGGTTTGACGCTTGACGCTGGACGCCTAGGCGCTTGACTCTTGACGCCTAACGCTTCACTACACATCAACTAAAATAGCCGTCACCACCGCCTCTCAACGAAATAATAGGCACTACGCCTTATACATTCACTGGTAAGTGGATCATTAATACTCAATCTCCAGACACTCGTCATCAACGTCGTCTCCATCAGATATCTAGCTATTGTATCTTTCACCTCTTTAAGCCTGTGCGGCGTGAAAGGCTCAAGCCTCTCGCCGATCTGTTACTACGGCAACAACGCGTAAGTAAATAAACAATTGATCTTCTTCATTAAACCTTCACGGTTCTAATTCCTACAGCCTGCTACCAATATCTCATAACAAACTGCAAATAATACTCCAACACAGGATGGAGGGCCCGTTTAACTTGGCAGAAGCCTTTTCAACGTTTCTAAAGAATCCGTCTGATTTGGTGGAAGATATAGAAACAACCGATCATTCAGCAGCAGTAGACGAGATTACCGATAAACTGGCAATCACCCCAGAGGCCATTACAGATGAGAATTGCTTCAATGTTTTTAAGTTCATTTTAAAGTAAGTACTAAAGCGTGAAGCGAATGACTGAGAGTCCGATAGACTAACTCATTTGTAACAGCGATTATAACGAGATTGGTGAAAAGAACCGAGAACAGGTACTGGATTTGATTGTTAGTGGCTTGCAAAGTGTAGTCAAGAACCATAGTACAAGTGCCGTATCGGCAGCTCAAGATGAAGACGACGAGGATGTCGGAACCCAATTAAAGATAACACGAGCCTTGTTAGAACGATACATGTTTCTATTGCAATGGTACCTGGTTAATCTGGAGCGATCTCTAACCAAGCTAAAAGTCACGACGACTACTACTTCCAGTGGAAAGATTGCATCCAATAAGAATAACAAGGAATTTCAATCGGGAGTATCCAACATTCTGGTAGCATACGATACAATCTGTAAATGCCTAAAAGTATTCTCGGAGGAGTTATTTGTAACCACTTCAGAAAGAGACCTGTTTGCAGGCCTTTACCTTCGCCCCGTGTATTTGTTTTTGGAAAATGAACAATTGGTCAAAAATGAATCAGTTAAAATGCATTTATTCAAATGTATTGGAATAGCGGTTAAATCACATCACCAGCAGGTGGGTGTTCTGACATCTCTGCTACAACTATTAATCTATTACGACCATCTGTCCGAGCCACTGGCAGAACTATTACAAATCCTTTATGAACAGTACGATCATTCTGGCGTTAGTGATGAGATCCTCCGCGAGCTCAGTAACAAGTCATTCAATAATAACGATACCAAGGGACCGAAAATTGTATCGATTTTCTTGATCAAACTATCCAAACTAGCACCACTCCTGGTAATGAAGAACATGACAGTTATTGTCAAACTTCTAGATAGTGAATCTTTTACTTTACGATGTGCTATTATCGAGGTTTCGGGGAATATCATCGTTAATATATGCAGACAGGGCGGCGAGAATGGAGAAGAGCTTGATGACGGCACTAATAATATCGACGTACATAAGACCCATGTTAACGTTCTTTTGGATTTGGTGGAGGAGAGAACCATGGACATTAATCCGTTTTGTAGATCGCGATCATTGCAAATATTAGCCTCTGTTTGCGAACTCGAAACGAAGTTTGTTAAAAGGCGTTCTAACATGACGAAAATCGCCGTCCAAGCATTACGGGACCGTGCTACTCTCGTACGAAGGCACGCCATTAAACTGATTAATCGCCTAATATCTACTCATCCATTCAACCAGCTCCATGGATCCCAGCTTAATATGAAAGAGTGGAAATCGCGATTATCAGCTGCTAAGCAGGAGTTGGATAAAATATTACCTTCTGAGACCGGGGATATGTCCATACTAGACCCAGAAGCATTGGACAATCCATCCGATGATGAAGACGACAAGTCCGAGTCCCACAGCTCGGGCAATAGTAAGCCATCTATGCCATCCTTGGAAAATGCCGAAGTAATCAACAGGCTCCAATTGACTGCCAAATATTACGGCGAAGCAATTGAATTTATTGGTCAAATCCACGAAGCTCTAGACAAAGTAGAAACTCTTCTATTATCAAAGCATAAAAGCGAAATCATTGATTCTATGGATTTATTTGTCCTAGCCGATGCTTATGGCATTGAACATGCTGCTACCGGAATCAGAAAAATGCTCCATCTTATTTGGGCTAAAGCAAACAATGATGAAGGTCAACAAATCCAAAGCCATCTTGTCAACTGCTATCAGACTCTTTTCTTTGATACCCCAATTGGTATGCAAGAAAAGGAGGCCAATGTCCTGGTAGCGAGAAACCTAATGAGCTTAACTTATGGAGCCACTCTTGCCGAGTTGGCTTCTCTTGAAAAGCTTTTAATGATGGCCATGGAAAGAGATCAACTTATTTCTCCCGGGGTCATTCGAACGTTATGGAAAGTGTATAATTTCCAGCAACGAGAAATCTCCAAATCTCAAAGAAGAGGCTCAATAATTATCCTTGGAATGATTGCCAAAGCTGACCACTCTGTTGCAACTTCTGGAATGGAAATGCTGCTAAATATTGGTCTTGGTGAACAAGGACAAACCGATCTCGGTTTAGCTAAATACACGTGTATTGCATTACAACAGTGTGTTTCAGAAGATGAGTGGAAAAAAGCCAATATTGGCAGTCCAGCGAGATTGCCAGTAACTCATGAAGCAATTGCAGGACTCGCTAATGTTCTCATTAATCATTGCGAGGATTGGGAATGGTTTGGAGTCGCTGAACAGGCCATCAAAGCTATAAATGATTTATGTGAATCTCCCGATATTGTATTTTCAGAGATCATTCGTACCAAAACCAAAAGGATATTCGGCGGCGGCGAGGAGAGTACTGGAACTCCTGAACAGAAAGAAGCTTCATTGAGCCAGCTTCTATTTATTGTTGGTGATGTGGCATTGAAATCAATGGTTCATCTAGAAAGGTGTGAAATCCTCTTCAAGCGATCGAAAATCGCCTCAGAGAAGGCAAACGCTAATAACCGCAAGTCGGTGTCTGGCGAAGCGACTAAATCCGCAGCTGCTGAGCAGGAAGAAGATCTTGACGCAGCTGCCGGTGGAGGTACGTCGGAGGACGACTTTTCAGAAGCAATTGCGTTTATTCGTGAAAGAGAATTATTATACGGAAAAAAATCACTTCTGACGAAGTTTGGAATCATGGTTTCAAATATTTGTCGACAAGGATTAACAAGGAATCTGAACGAGAAATTAAACGTTTCAGCGACTCTTTGTTTGGCCAAATTCATGTGTGTATCAGCAAATTATTGTGAAGAGAATCTGCCGATTCTCATGGCGTTGATGGATAAGTCAGATAGTTCAACAATTCGAAGCAACTGTGTTCTTGCGCTAGGGGATATTGCCGTGTGCTTCAACTATATGCTTGATGAGAATACTGACTTTTTGTATCGTCGTCTTCATGATAGATTTTCGGTTGTACAAAGGACATGTTTAATGACCCTCACATTCCTCATTCTAGCAGGACAAGTTAAGGTGAAGGGCCAGCTTGGAGAAATGGCCAAGTGCCTAGAAGATCCAGACAAACGCATTGCCGATTTGGCAAGAATGTTCTTCACCGAGTTATCGACCAAAGATAATGCTATTTATAATGGATTCATCGACATGTTCTCCATGCTTAGTGCCGACACTGGAGTGTCACAAGAATCTCTACACAAGATTCTAAAATTCCTTGGCTCATTTATTGACAAGGAGAAGCAAGTCAAACAGCTATCGAACAAACTTTGCGATAGGTTAGTAAAGAGTGATAGCCAAAAGGCATGGAATGATATCAGTTATGTATTAGGCATCTTGCCTCATAAGAGTGAAACAATTGACGCCAAATTGGCCGAAGGATTTAAATTCACCCCAGTTGTCGTCGAGTAAATGTATGTTTTTGTTTTTTTATAAATTTTTTTTAGATGGGCCATTAATATATTGATTATAGGAGGGAACTAAGAGGAAATTTCAGGTTGTCATATCATGCAAAGATTTGATTTATTCGTTATTCGTAGCAGTATCGCTCAAGTCGCTTTCGTTATAATTTTCATTGTTAATCAGCGGTGAAGAAGGATAAAGAATTGGCTGATGAGGATAAAAAGGTTGCTGTGAATGAGGATTGTTATTATAACGACGGAACTTATCATAACGGACATTAATTTCGCGACCTTTAAAGGTGGTTTTATCGAAGAGCTCGATTGCCTTTGCTGCATCATCTTCAGTGTAGAAGCTGGCAATCGCGAAACCTTTTGATCTCCCATCTTCAAACTCTGGGATCTCTACTCTATAAATATTTGTTTCTGTACGTAAGAAATCCTTTAAATCCTGCCATTGGGTAGTGAAAGGAATCTGTGGGGTGGTTAGTTTTGACTGTGCGAAAGGGGAGGTTTATGTGAAATACTCACATTGCCAATAAATAGTCGCTGACGATCAGAAACCGCTGCATTTGATCTATGATGGTACGTTGGTGATAGGTGCGAATTCACTAGACCGAATTGTTGCTGTGGGTGGTACGCCTGTCCGTAGTACTGTGGTGGAGGCGCAGAACCGTTCCAGAGCTCAGAGGGCTGAGGGCTCTGTTGGTAAGGATTGGATGAGAGCGAGGCAGTCTGACCCTGAGGCGAAAAGATAGGGTACATTGTGGCTGTTGAATTAGGAGGTTGAGCAGGGGCATGACGTTGGTATTGACCAGCCTGGGCATTTTGCGGAGGAGGGGGCGGAGCGAAACTAGACGGTGGGGGATAATACTGTTGCTGATTTGGCTGAGGCTGTTGGAGTGAAGGATGGGAAATGGCCGGTGAGAATAATATCGGGGAATGTAGAGGGAGAGGAGAGCCCGGTTGGGAGATATTTAAAGATCGGAATGCTGCTGTTCGAGGGCTACATGCGGAAGACGAGACGGTGGGTGCGAATCCAGAAGGAATGTTCTCATCTACAGATCTGTTTACGAGAGCATGTGATTGTTGAAGTGGTGGAGGTGGAGCTGGAGCTGGTCCTGGTGTAGGACCAGACGCGTGCGTTAATGTAGAAGCAGCAGCAGCAACTAGAACATGACCGGTTGGTAGCAATAATCCATTAATAGCTTGAGCACACGAAATGGCATTGGATTGGCCCTTGACGGTGATAAAAGCAATGCCAGGAGTGGCTATTTTGGTATAGATTATTGGCACATTGGGCGATCCAGATGATATCACAGAGTGTAGTTGTTTCCATTGATAATTAGGAGGCACGTTTGTGACAGTAATTGTATAGGTGTCGTTATGGTAATGACGGTGGTTGGGACGGAAAGAGGCAGCATCCGAGGAATAAATAAATGGCGGGGTCTGAGGGGGTATGTTTAGCTGCTGTAAAGGAAGAGCCTGCTGTTGTGAAGGTGGTGGTGGTGGTTGCGCTATCTCTGACAGAGGCACTGCTTGAGCGCGAAAATCAGGAGCAGGAGCGGGAGAAGAAGCGGACGCAGAGCCAGATGTAGTTGAAGAGGCAATGTTGGATTCTTGATCACCTTCTTCGCCATGTCGACCATTCGTTAAATCTTTAGTACCAGCAGATACAGAGGTCAGTGCTGTCGAGTTGTAACTTGAAATTGAAGAGTTTGCATCACTGTTACCTAGATGGAGGCTTTCAAGCGGAGGTAATTCGTCATGAGATGGAGAGCTACTGTTAAAGGGGGCTGTGGTGGTAGGGATAGATGATGGCGGTGGAGTGTGTTCTAGGATGGGCCTGTTATTTTGTGCGCTGACGAAAGAATGCGATCTCGCAGTCCAGTTCATATAATACCCACCAGGATATCGGCCATACGAGTAGTTATAACCATAAATATCGTTCACAGGCGCGCCCGAGGTAGTAACGGGAATAATATTGGCGCCAGTGTTACTATTGCCGTTTTGATCTATTCCATCTCTACCTTCAGACTCGCCATTACTGCTGCCATAACTCTCTCTACGATCACGATCAACAGAAGATGATACGATCACTGGCTTTGATGAGGTCGGCGTGGACGATACTATCAGAGGAATATCTCTGGGTTTTGCTGACGAAGTCGGAGATGTAGCAGATGTGGATGAAGTAATAGCAGTACTAGTGCTGGTATTAGACATTGAAGAGGATGAATTTGGTTTGGAAGTGTTAGATCCACCACCATTTGCTGACCCGTCTTCTGGGTTTGACGGCGTCGAAATATGATTCATGGGCTCATCCGATAACGTTGTCATTTTTAGGGATTCTGGGTTTTTTTTTTTTTTGCCAGTGGTGGGGTCTGAAAGTCGCAATTGACTATGACAAAGGTCGTTGTGAGAAGGTCTTGTAAGGCAGCAGAGGAGAAATTCACGAGTAAAGTACCAATTGTAAACACAAACTGGATATAGGTATAAAAGCAGTTTAAACAATTGTTTGATGATACTGACAGATTATTTATTAGATCGGTCTTTCGGTTAGAATGGCTTCTAGAGTGGTTTCTAGGGCTGCTTGGTGCTTTTCGTCGAGTGTTTCTCTGGATTTTCTTTGAGCTTTTCTTGGATCTTTCTTTGATCGCTCCTTTGATCTTTTCTTTGATCTTTTTTTGAACTTTCCTTCGATCTTTCCTTCGAACTTTCCTTCGATCTTTCCTTCGATCTTTGCTTCGATATTTTCTTCCAACTTCTCTTCTAGCGTCCCTTCTCTTTCAACTTCACGTTTTCTGTGAGGCCAGCTTCCGACTTTCAATTCGTTCAGCTCAATTCTACTTCAATCTCACGTATACACCGCGTCCAATACCTATCCTTATATACAAATAGACTTCAATTCTTTATGTCAATCGTCGTCAATTCCAACTTCAAACTGGAGACATTTATTTCCAGACAATCGACCAACGCAATTAGGGTCAAGGAACGGTTGCCAGTTACGTATCGGTAAACAAGTATTACTAGAAGTAAAAACCAAATCAAAAAAAAAAAAAACAAGTCTACCCTACACCAAAATCTTATGTTACTTTAAAGAAAGTGTAAATGATTAGTGGTAGTGGTAGAGAAAAGTATAAGCGTTGAAAGTTCTTGAGCTTGTGCTTGTGCTTGTGATGTAGAACGGATTTAATGTAGGCTTAAACACCCGCTCCACAATCAGTGCTCGTTTTAGCGTTTGGGCTCTAGGACTGAAGGTAAACTGTCCAAAGAGATGGGCGGATAAGCAGGTAGGGTAGGGCGGTGTTCTTGTCTTTTCTTTAAATGTGACCCCGCGCGCAAAGAAATGTGGATTCGACGTTGTTTTTTTTTTTTTGTTTTACGCATGCTTGGGAGCGAGGAGTCCTGGTTATCAAGAACTGGGTTCACGCTTGTGTGTATTGTTTCCGTTATTTCCTCACTGTAAACCGACCGTAGCTTACACAAAGCGCTTCAACCGTTCATCGTTCATCGGTACATTATCCCGCGCCAGGATTAACCTGTTAACTTGTGCATTGGGAGTTTATCGTGCATGGCTGCCGCCAGACTGGCTAGGTTTATGGGCGGGCCTATTGGCCCAAGGCGGGTTGGAGTGGCTGGGGGCTGAACGTTATGAGTGTCGAGACGAGTGTCAAGAATCGACGCTCGATGCTCGAGCCTGTATTGTAATCGTATTACGTCCGGGTACGCTATGTATGGCTTGTAATTTGGTGGTGCCGGGGGTGCCCTGTGATTGGCAAGACTATGTATAAATGAGACAGTCCGACATTTGGCGATGCTCGATCAGCAACATCAGTCTGTTCGACAATCGAGATCCAGTTTGAAGGAGATGATGGTATTCCAAACTGATATAAAAGACATTGTGATTACCGTGTAGTATCTGTATAACGTCGACTATGGAGTGAAATTGAATTAGATTGGTGAATTTTGCCAGTCGTTGCCAGAATGGTGAACGAACAAATATGTCTATGCGTATCCTTTAGGAGAGAGATAATACCGATTTAGGTCTGATATCTTGAGTTTATTGAGCTAGACTCTTTCTACTGTGTTCGTATGTACGTATGTACGTATGTATATACTGTATATACTGTCTATACTGTCTATACTGTCTATATACCAAACAGCAGCGAATGATGTCGTTAGTCGAATATCTTCTAGAGAGAGACAGAATCAATCGGCTCCCTTGAGTCGGCACAGCTCCTCAGTACGCTGACAGTCTCCACTATTGTGACTCTCCAAAACGTTTAATTCAACTCTCGTAATAACTAATCTATCGATATCTCGCATCTAAAATGCATCACTCGATTATGAAAGCCAAGACTAAAGCTATCCTCCCTTACGTTATCTTATCTTTTCAGCTACCCCAGAAAGATCGACAAGGTCACGTTTCTAACCACTACTATGGCGAATACCTTGGTTCCTGCCATATTGCTCGGTCATCACAACCACAGCTACATGTAGGTCCTACAACCTCTATCTATATAGACTTGTATTCGTCATATACCAAAGCACAATGCTTTCAATAGATAAACCAAGCAATCAACGCAAAACGCAGGCAAAGCCGTCTATCCCGCGGCGGTCGCGATTTGTTTTCGCGGAACCTCAGTCTCGAGGTGGAATTTATTCATGTACAAAGCTGACCAGCCCATTGGTACAAGACAAGCCATTCAATTCAACGAAAAAACACAATCCCCCCAATTGTATATACAATGCCTAATTACGCCAGCTTTAAAGTCTTAGAGCTCAAGGAGCTCCTAAAAGAACGCGATTTGGGCGTTTCTGGAACCAAGCCGGAGCTGATTGCTCGGTTGGAGGAATCTGATGCCCAGAATAGCGCTGCTGCTCCTGCTACTGTTGAAGAACCGGTCGCTGCTGTTGCTGCTACTGCTGAAGAACCGGTCGCTGACGATACTGCTACTTCCACTGCCACGACAGACACGCCCGCTCCCGCTCCTGAAACTGCTGCTGATTCCACTACCGAGCCATCGGGCGAATTGGATGTCGATGTGGTGATTACCGAGCTAGAGAAAAGAGTCACGCGTCTTAACAAGTACGGCCAGCCTGAAGAAGCAGCTGAGCTCACGAAACAAATCGACCGGATCCGCAAACTCGGAGTCTCCGATTATAAAGGATCGAACAAGATTCTAAAATCTGTAAAGAATCTCTCCAAAAGCTCTGTCACGAAGCAATCGCCAGTGCCTGTTCATTCACCTTCAACAAAGTACAATATCCCCGAGGACGTTCTTGCAAAGCGCAAGGCTCGCTTTGCCAGCAGTAATTAGGCACTCTATGGTATTTATTTATCCAATGTCTGCCGCATTGTTAGTGCCTCCGGCGGCTGGGCTCTGCCCAGACCCGTAGCTCGCTTCGCTCGTTGTTTGTGGGAATGGATGCCGGAATGGAGAACAGATTGTATTATTACAGCAGAAGAAAAAAGGGTTTAAATAAATAATGATGTAAAGAGTTAAAAAAAAAAGAGAATCCCAATCGATATCTGAAAAAAAAAAAAACTAAAAAAAAAATTAAATTGAACGTTCAAAAAATGCATAGAATAATTAGTCAGACTCGGAGAAGTCGAAGAGGTCGCGGCGTGCTGGAGCAGACGATTCTGGAACAAACGATGGTGAAGCCGGCGGTGGTGAGTCAAGTACAGTTGAAACAGATGGCGCTGGAACATTTGGTTCAGATGGAGATGTCGGTTTAGACGCCTTTGGTGATGGAGGTCTGTATGCCATTACAAGACTATCCATAGCGCGACGCAGTTCTTCTCCATTAGCAGCATCGTCGAGATCATGACCAGACTGATCTTCGGTAGGAGTGAATTTGGCTTCTCCCTTGGCTTTGCCGAAATCAATATGGACCGTCGCAATGTCTAATCCAAATACGGGCATCACTGGATAGCCAGCGGCGGTGGGCGCGTAACCGCCGTTGTCGTCAATATCTTCGTTG
Source organism: Sugiyamaella grinbergsii (assembly GCA_030579895.1). NCBI lineage: Eukaryota > Fungi > Ascomycota > Dipodascomycetes > Dipodascales > Trichomonascaceae > Sugiyamaella > Sugiyamaella grinbergsii. The sequence goes on from JAKTRT010000031.1 coordinate 117,034, forward strand.
CTTTCATGAAGCTTCTTCGACGTCTCTTTCCAGGACTCCGTGGTACTGATGGTGATACGGCGATCCTCGTGGATAAACGGATACGGCAAACAGGTTTCCAGCTCGAAAAACGACAGGGGGTCGACGGTCGATTGAATATTGCTGCTGCTAACGATTTCTCCGGAAGAGAGCGACACCGATGATGGCGAGCTTCTATCGCTATGGTCAAGGCCGGGGTTGTCAAAGTCGTCGAATTCATCTTCGTTGGTAGTATACCCTCCTGAGCCCAATGGCGGCGGTGGAGTGGCAGCAACTATCTTGTATGGATCAGACATGGCCACGTTCGGTAGGTCATATTTCCAAACACTGTGACCTGAACTGGGATCAGTAATCATAATTCGCCCTTGTTTTAATAACAGCAAATGAGATTCCCGATCCCGGTATGACGACTTGTTATTACTACCATTTCCATCGCAGTTGCTACCAGCGCTACCACCGCTACTAAACTTCGTATTTCCTCCTCCTCCGTACTTCTTGCCTACCAAGCCTCCATTTACAAACACAATATCTTCAATTCCCCAGTTGGACAACTTCCATACCTTGTTCGTGCTTGTGTCAAACGATAACCTCTTATCGAACCAATGTAAACTACCTCGGTCGTGTGTAACGAGCCCGAACCCACCTCTTGTATCCCATGCGATGCGTCGAATCCGTGCTGGGGCCTTGCCTCTAGCATATCGGCCTGTCACCGTGACCTCCTTGGGTACAAAGGAGATATCATAACTGTACATGTGGTCCCCTTTGGCCGATGCTGTCAACAGTGTAGCATCATATGGAGACAATGAGATATACGATAGTCCCTCCAGAGGTGAGAAACAGCAAATGGACGTTTCCGTAGGAATGTCGATGATCTGGACTAGCTTCGTAGACGATTGATCTGAGAACAACAGTTTGCCAAAAAGTTTCAGTGATGATTTAGGAGATAATGCCTTTGTAGCGGGACTGGCTGGTTTGTTATACCCATTTGTCGACGAGTACACGTGATCGTCGCCCGCTCCCCCATCTTTGGAAAGATAGTACTTGAGTCCAGAATAGCTTGCTTCTGATAATGACTTGAGTGAAGTGACTGCTGTAGTAGACAGACTCTCCATTACTCTTTCATATAAAGGGCCCGATGGTGGGACATTGACCGGGGTGTGTGCATTTGGTAGGAAGTCGAATTGATTGGTGCGACCGGACGTAGTGCTACTGCCGTTGCTGCTGCTGCGACTTCGGTTATCTCTGGCGTCGGTGTTTCTGCCATCTCTTGTTCCTGATCCACTGTTACCAGTGCCGCTGTTGCCATTTCCAGTGCCATTTATCTTGGGCATGAACGCCAACCATCTTCCTTGGAGATCTAACAAGGCAGTGCCGTCAGCAGCAATGGCAACCTCTAAACCAGACAGCGCCAGAGGATGATAATTCTTGAGTGAGAATAGTGTCACGAGACCACTGGCGGTAACCACCGCCATATATGAAGAGGGCGGCCCAGTGACAATCTGATATGGGCCCGGGCCAAACGATGCCGGTGGTAACACCAAGGTGTGAATAAGACTTGGTTTATAGCACAATTGGTGGATCTCCAGATAAGTAGTTCGTGATCTTACTATCTGAACCACTAGAGTGATATTTGAATGAGCAGCAGAAGAAGGTGAAGGCGAGACGCCAGACTCAATCACTTTGGCATCAGAAATATACCCGTTAATGCCATGTGTCGAGCCGATAAACTCCAACACGCCGCCTGACTTGGGCTCGTATCTCCATATCTGAACACAGGCCGCATAAATACAAACAATCAGGCCGTCTCCAGTCATAATCACGTTCAGCAGCCCTGAATCTGTAGACCCAGCAGGCGGTACAATGCCCGTATTGCCTTTCAGGCCGGCTCCCAAGTCAATTGGAGGCGACGATCCAGTCGTCATACCACCATTGCCCGTATGGTCTACACCGTTTGTGCCGTCGCCGTAGAACAGCTTGGACTTCGTCCAGCTCGCAGCAGACGACAGGAAGTCCTGGCCCTTGAACGCAATGGGCGTCTTATGAATTTTCGTTGGATCATTGGATGTCGGTATTTGATATGCTAAACTACTGATTGGAGCGGATGATCTGGCCATGTTATAGCGAAGAAGGTTGTGGGCTATGGCCGAGAGGTTAGAATGAGCGGGGGAGTTGGAGGTGCCTCCGGCGGCTGGGCTCCGCCCAGACCTGGTTGTGCTCGCGCTGCGAGCAGGTTGGGTTGTCGTTGGTGGACTTACTTATCAATATTTCGTTTGATCGCGTATCTTGGCGACTCAAACACAGTCTGCTATTCACGGGGTGGCTCAAGAGTTGTTTATTAGACGATAACAAGTGAAATCCTGACCACACAGTTTGTGTGTGTGTGTGTGTAGTGGATCAATTCTGTTTGAGTATTTCTAGAAAAAGTGCGAGATTAAAGTCTGGTCGACAGGTTGGTATCTCTATCTAGGTACACATATATTTATAGGAGGATAAGCGTGTCTTGATGCGTGCTCAACACACCGCCATCAGCCTAATATTAATAGATAACGATAAGCCTTAGTTGGGACTCCCGCTGTAGACTAACGTTAGAGACCACTTCCAAAGTAGGCAGGCAGGTTTTGTTGAGGATGACCATGGGCGTCGTGGCGGCCATTGTCTGGGCTACTGATGGAGCGATTCTGTAGGGCTAGGTTGAAACGTGCTGCCATAGGCATAGGCAGAGGCAGCCATCAACCTTAAAAGCAGGGTCAAACTGATGACTAGGAGGGAGGGACTGGAGAAAGCTATCGCAAACTTTACTCCCAACGATGGACACGGACGGGGGGGAGCGGTGTGGTCAGCGGAACGAGTGGAGCTAGATGTAGAATTGGAAGAACAAGCAGAAGTGGGAGAATTGGGAGAACAAGCAGAAGTGGGAGAATTGGGAGAACTGGGAGAACTGGGAGAACAAGCAGAACAGAGAGAACAAGCAGGACAGAGAGAACCGGCAGGACAGAGAGAACAAGCAGAACAGAGAGAACAAGCAGAACAGGGCGGAACTAGGAAAGCCATAGAATAGATTAAGCAGAGCCTGAACAACCAGATCCGGACCAAGCAACTCAGGCAGAACAACCAGAACAACCAGCAAAACCTTAACATCTCAATTCAACCGCCTGCCCAATTCACATACTCCGGCTCGAATTCTGCCTGACCATTTATTTACCTGCTGAACCTTCACTTTACTACTAAATTACAAATCCTATTATCAAAATTTAAGGAGCAATCTCACAAACACTACCACTATCGAACCGCCTGTTTAGGCATTGCTCAGTGGTGGTTGACTGCCATTTTCGGCTCTGTCACTAGCTGCCTGCCGATGACGAATCGACAAATTGGATGGCCGGTTGGATAATACTCATCTGGGCCTATGGAACCTTTTTGCCAGTATAAGGAGCAGGGTCAGTTTCTTCGAAGCGGTCTCGTGGACAGGCCAGGCCAGGCCAGGCCGGGCCGGGCCCTGATGTCATCTGATCCGCAATCCCCCACAAGGGTCGGTTCAGGAGACCGTTGAACCGCATGGGGACTTGAACGACGTTCTGATCTCGGCTGTGGATGGTCACCAATGTTAAGGAGGTCGAGGTGGCGGCCGATATGGTTCTGCCGGTCTGGTTCAGGCCGGAATAGGTAGGTAGGAGGTCGTGATTGTCGGTCGTGGTCGTGGTGGTGGGCTTGCCTAGGATGGAGTGGTTTCTGCCGGGGTGCGGTCGTCCTTGGCCTGCATTTGGGTTTTATTTAGCTTGCAAGCCAGCCGTTGTGATTCGTGCCGGCACGCCTGTCGATGCCCGTTGACTCCTGCACACAGGACGCAACAGCTTTTGCGCGATAAGAAATCGTCCTAACCCACAGTCTCTGGCGGCCCAGATGAGACCGATGAGACCCACCGAGGCGGGAGTTATATTCTAGGCGTGTCGCTGTCACGGACACGAACGTGCCATCGGGGGGGGAGTGCCTATGTATTCCCCCTGAAAGTATTATGATGTATTAGCAACAATCCTCGCAACCCATCCACAGGTTTGCGCGTGTGGATTGTGGATTGTGGATTGTGGCTTGTTGCTTGGACGGAGCCCGATCGCACCCTTTGCGCAATCTCCGCGTAACAGGCCTGCCTAACCGCAACCGCTGGCTTACAGCTGATAAGAACATTGACGTGGGATGTATGCAGGAGTTAATGGGGACAGAGGCAGAAGCAGGCAGACTGAGGGAGATATAGAAACAGCGGCAGAAGCAGAAGTAAGCCTGCCAGTAGCCTGACAACACAGTCTGCCTAGGAACTGCCTGATGCAAAAACCGCTTGTTTAAACCCGTCGTTCGAATCGGCGTCTGTTAGCGCCTGTTTGTAGCGGGAACAGCAATAACGTACTCAACCTTTAATGCGACGGATATAACCGTCCAACCTAAATACTTACATAGATAACTTGTTGTCCTATTAACCTGCCTACTTACATGCTTGTACTCCATATTTCCCTGCTTATCGACCGACATACACCGTCGTACGCGTAAGGATTAATTAAATTGAAGGTGCGACAACAACTGCCAGTGCCACTGCCACTGCCACTCCAACTCCACCTCCAACTCCAACTCCAGCTCCAACTCCAGCTCCAACTCCAACTCCAACTCCAACTAAGACATCAAACTCAAATCACTTCACCACCTCACTCCACATAGACTGATTCTTGCTCGCCTCACTAATCGGCTTAGATCAATAGTCAAGTTATATTGGCTATCCGGCTTGTTCTGCAGTCCCTTCTTTAGACGCTGCCTGGATCCACTTCTACTTTTGATGGCTGGAAAAGTTATGAACAATAGGAATTTGAAACAATTTCAATTGACCGACGTCGGCACGCTCTGCAAAATCGATAATAAGATCCGGCGACATCGCTAATAAAACCGCATTTGAAATCCGTCTTTGTAATCATTTGCTTTGTTACAATCGATTGATAAATCTATTCAATCAATTTGATTCACGGCCCTTCTTTTTTTTTTTATTTCTTCTCTTGTCTTACTTCGAATCTCAAAATGGGTCCAACTAGATTCTTCCTTACCAATTCCAACCCCCCTCCTCAGTCTCCAGTAATCCCTCCTCAAAATCACGCTGCCAGTGTAAGCAGCGGTGGATCTGCTAGCCCAGGGTCCATTTCCCCTAAACGACCTCCGCCAGTTGATGGCGTATCGACCTTGTCTGATAGCTCGGGCGGGCTGTACAGTCCCTGTTCTCCTAATATGAACTCGGGCTATTTCATGAGAAATTGCGAGTCGCCTCATATGGTTATGCCTAGTTCGAGCCAGCTCTCGTCTGCTAATACTTCAGACGATGAGTCGGTTTCCAGCTGGCCGTTATCTAGACCTCCTTCACTGTCTCAATTCGATCTGGATGATGGTAGCGGTGGTGAGTTGCTCTCACCAAGAAGCGTAGGTCTAATGTATGAATTTGGCACCACCAATAGTGGTAGAGATAGAAATGCGAACCTCATGTCTTCTTTAAGTGATGCCATTGATGGACCTGTCGGTGCTGCTACTGCTCCTAGCGCTACTACCAACATTGACGCTTTCTCTGAAAGTACTCATTCTCACTCTTCCTATACTCAAACTACACACGCGCCCACCCATTCCACATCCACTTCTTCTTCATTGCCTCAACTAGTAATGCCTAGAGTCGCGCTTCCATCTCGTAAACCATTCACATCAGTCGGCCTACGTCTGGGTAAACTTAAGGTCCTGATTGCAGGCGATTCTGGTATAGGCAAGACAGAGCTTATTAAAGCGATTCTCGAATCTACTAAACATATCGTCCATGTCGATGAACCAAATAGATGTCGGATTCCCAAGGATAATGATTTGGCAGACCCGTTTATGACTGATAATGATAATGACCGTAACGAGACCAATGACCGACCAAGCACCACACCTCATACTCGTCCGTCTCTAGTTGAGATATCTGCTTCTACAAAGCCCTATCCACTCTATTTAATTGCCCATCATGAAAAACGTTTTACTAAGAAGTCGCTCTCTCATGATGATAGTGGCAGCGACAGCGACTTCTCCAATGCACCAACAACTCCCGCCCCCGCCGCTGCTGCTGCCACCACCGCCAGTATGCCCTCAAACACTCGGAGACCGAGTCTTATTCATTCTCTCGAGTCAGCTACTTCCTCGGACGGAGCTCTAAGCAGAAACATTTCGTTTGTTGACACCCCCGGGTACGGCCAATATAGTGACACTATGACATGTGTTAATATGGTACTGTCATATCTTGATAGGCAATTCAGAGAAACCGTAAATGTCATCAACGTGTCAAGTCCACAGGTCATCAACCTACTCACATCAGCGTCTTCGTTATCGGAATTCTCCCATGTCGATGTATGTTTCTACTTGATTCTCGATCGGATTAAGCCTGTGGATGTCAGTTACATCTCCGAGTTGTCTCGCTATGCGCCAGTGATCCCGCTGATTTCCAAATCTGACCAACTCCAACCCAACGATGTCATTGACCTGAAAGTCAGCATTCTCAAGGAACTCAAGGCTGCAAATGTGAGTCCTTTTCTCTACGACACGTCGATTGATGATGCGATTTCTTTTGGAGAACAGCTAATCAAGGAGCGCAAAGAGAAGAGACCATCGGGTGGAGCTTCGAGTGTAACTGAAAACACAGCCTCTGGAAGCTCGTCTGCCACTGCCACCGAATCTATAGAATCTCCTGCTCATGACCGTGTCGAATCAGTATATCCTCTGTTAATGCCTTGTGCAATTTCCAGTCATCGCAATCCTGACCCGGAGATGCTTGCTAGTGTCCTAATGGAACCAGACTATACGGTAGAACTGATCAACTCGGAACTATCCGATCTATGTCGCTATATATTCTCTGAACACGGGTCTGCATGGCTCCGATTCATTACTGCTAAAAAGTTTGTCGAGTGGATCTCTACTGTTCAGGTATCTAATTCGCTTCATAGTCATAACATCCTTCACACCAACACCACGACTTCGCTAGCTTGTTCGTCGTACGCAGACCATCGCTACCAACAGCTGGTTCCATATGCAAACAACGCTTCTTCTACACAGTCTCCTAAGAATATCGAGATCCTGCCGGAATTTTTCTCCTCTTCTCCCGGTGGCAGTGGCCGCGCTCAGCAACACTATGCTAGATGGGCAATGCAACTTGAGCAAGCGTCGCGAACTGAAAACGTCATTGCCGTCAGATCTCGACAGATGTATCGATTTAGAAAACAGCAGAGAGGGAATAGTAGTAGCAATGTCATTGATACATTGAGGTCTGGCCAGGACAATGAGTCGAGCTCGAGTGCTAAATATCGCAACGGCAGACCAACCGGAAGCCCTACATCGCCTACTCGGCCAGATGGGAATATCTCCGATTCAATTCTCAATTGTGATCCGTTGAGTCTTGATAGAATCCTTTCTCGACTACTAAAATGTACTGTTGGATTTGTGTCTCTAATTACCGGTGCTGGAATGGTTTCGTGGTTTTACAAGAGGTTTACCGCTCCTGCGCCAGTAGTCCAAGTTCTCACTGAACCAAAGTCTAATGGGAACATTCTTATAGCAGCCCTGAATTCTCTCGGAGGAGGTTGGTCTGTTTTGGTTTGAATTAGATGTATATCGATTCTGGAAGTTGTTTTCCTTTTTTTTTTCTATAAATCTCTATATTAATGCATAATGCTAAGTTATTAACTTTGTCCGTCAGATCCACTGACTAGTTTAGAATAGCAACTTCGAAGTTGACTGCATGCTTGACATCATCGAGAAGGAACCCTTGCTCGGAAGAAAGACCAAAGACGTTGGGAATGATAACATCCGACGAGTACTTGACCATGGCCATGTCTTCAAGCGACTCAACCACGGGTGAGCACTCGAGGACCAAGGCCGTATCAGACATTGAATGGACTGATTTAACAGCATCAGCTAGTTCTACTGTCTCGTTATACTGTTGAGAACCACGGATTGGTTTGCCGAAATAAAAGGAAATCTTGTCTCCCTTGGACAGCCGAGCTCGAGGCTCAAGCACAAGCATAGCTGAGCGAGGAGACCATTGTCCACCACCGCCAGCAATAACCTCATAGCGGTCCATTTTGTTCGTATCTTTCGAGATGACCTCGGCAAATACTTTGCGTGGGGCAGTGAGATCATTGGACGTGAGGTTAGCTGGGTCCATAAGTTCCTGAGATGATTCTAAGAAATGCGCAGCAGACGTATTTTCTATCGTTTTGATCATATTATCTACCGCTCCAGTGATAAGCATCTCTGGCCGGCCAATAGGGACCAGAGGACATATCAGGCATTTCGTAACCGACGACGACTCATTGATTTCATGAACTCGGACCTTGAGTGATGACAATAATGGAGATATAGCATCTTTGTCTCTATACAGCATAGTCGTTTCGTCGCCAGTGTTGAATACAGTATTTGCCGTTGGCACAATCACCGAGCTAACTGGACTGTGGGGTGAGGAGCCGGAGCCACCAACTTCTATAGAAAAGAAAGATGTAGACAACGCCCAGTTGACCCTTCCTACAGTTACTCCACGTTCAGTACGACGATGTGATAAGCCATCTGACAGCGGGTTCGCATCATCGATCATTGCTGGAGCGCTGAAAAAGCATGCTGACAATGCACTTCTTTGCGATCCAACTGGGATGGCATCGCATGCTACGCCAATCACTTGTTCTCCATTGCTCATATCCGACACCAAATCCACCAGATTGCCAGAAAGTTCCGGTGTCACTGCTATTACCAATGAACTCGGTTTGAACGGTAGCTTGTCGGCATGCTGGGCAAGATATGTCTGGAGAGGCTTTGTAGGATTAACTACCGTAAACGCACTGGAGAGGGATCTTCTGTAGGGAATTTTTCTGTAGGAAGGATTCCTCAATGTATTTTTAATAGCTTTGACGAGCATTTTGGTTAAGAATCTGGAATGTGGAGGAGAGGTTTGGTTGATCTGGTTCGGGTGAAAAATTGTGCGGCGGGCCCAAGACCCTGCTTCAATCTATCGAGACCGATGGAAACACGATACTATTTATTTATTGACTACGAATTACTGGTGTTTGATATTTACTTGATTCTGTAATGGGTTGATTTACCAGATTGCAGCGAACCACTTTGAAAACTGGATTCTAAGTCGGCCCAAGAATGACAGTTGCGAGTGAGACGATGTTGACGACTGAGACAGGAGTCGCATAGGCGGGTTCGTGGCAGGCATGGCCGTGTCCTGGGCACTCACAGATGGGACTGAGTCCGAGGCTGAGTCCGAAATATTGGCGATTGCGGCGTAAAAACTAGGTCTTGATCTCGTCGAGCTCTCGTACGCAGGAGGGGCTGTAGATTGTTCCATGCCGTCCAATTGACTAGCAGAGGAAGATGGACCGACTGTAGTTTTAAGTTTATGAAACGCAGACTTGACTGCTCGCCGTTTTGTTCCCCCAGAACTAAAAACAGACATGATACCACTGGCACCACTGCTCAGAGACGTGGATTTGAGCGAGGCAGGAGTTTCCCAGAACCACCGGCTTTCATTAGGAGTAATATTCCCATTGGCATCATTATCATTGGTGTCTCCACAATTACTTTGATCGTCAGTGGGGCTCGAACCACTGCCATAATCAGACATATTCAGCACTGCAGCTTCCTCTACAGGCGGGTCTTGTTTGCTATCTATAGCGACAGTGAAAGGGTTTTTGAAAAACCGTTGTCTAAGCACATTTAGAGCTAGATTGTCGTTTGATCGGTCTCGTAAGGGCCAAGGAGAAGACATGATAGTGGTAGGACTTATAATGATAAACCAGCAGTTGAGAGACTGTAAACAAATCAGTGAAAAGATCTTGTAATTGTAATGGAGAAATGTAAACAACAGGTTTTTGACCTTGCCCATGGCTGTCCTCTGGCAGAGGGTAGCATAAATAATATATTAAACTTACCGTCCCTGCATCGGTTATTTGACATATGCACTTCTAAGCACTATCTCATCGCAGATCTCTCCCACTAATGGTTATACGGTCGAAAGGCTCTCAACTGGTATCTATATACTGCGGTAGAAGGCGGTTGATATACTTGAGAGCCATACTTGTATCTGACCTGGGATGGTCAGTACTTGGAAGCCGAGCTATAAGGCCTTCATGAGCTTGATTGTCCGCCAACCGGTAAGAGACACTCCCAACCTGGAACATGTCACATGATCGTCACGCCGCATTAGAGCCTCTTTCCGACGTTCACCGCTATGTAAATGCAAGCCATTCATTGGTCAATTCCGAATAACCGGGCGAATTTGATCATTGGGAGCGGTCGAGGTTTCATCGAAACGAGTCTTCACCGAACATAAATCTTTGTCGTTATTTCATTCGCGAAACAAACCCCTAAACAACTTCAAGATGGTTTCAAAGGTATGTTAATAGATGGTGGTGGAATTGCTGAGAGAAACGTGGACTATTGTGGTTTTGAATCGCGATGTGGACCGACCCTGGTATTGGCCTGTCTTTGAGAGACGGTTGGTCGCGAAGCTACAGTAGGACACCGTTGTCACAAAGCTTAAACCATTGATTGTTGGCAGAACTCGTTTATATTTCTATTCTAATACTAACTATCTATCCCAGTCATACAACTTTGCTCCTAAGTACAGCAGCTCGGCTTCTTTTGCTGGATTCACCATTCCCAAGACTCTTAGATGGTAAGTTCTTGTCATATCAGCGACACGGCGAACGTAGTGCCGTCGGTCGTCCCATTGCTATACTAACCTGTTGCTAGGTCTCCTGCTTTGACTCTATGGGGTGGTTCTGCTCTTTTCGGTGTTGTTTTTTTCACTGACTCTATTCCTCTTCTCCGTAAGAGTGTTCTTTCTAAGCTCCCCGTCATTGGTGGATACTATGACGACTCAGTTCACCCCGAGGATACTCCTTTCTAAGCAATCAATGTAGACTCTAATTGCATATAAATATTAACATGAAAAATTATACATTCTGTTCTCGGTAAGATGCGGTTGTGCGACTCGTTCGATAGTCTCTGGCGGAGCCTATGAGAAGTGGCTGGGTTTGTAAAGAACAGTATAACAGCGAGGATTCATACCGTTTTTTATATGGCTTGTCGTCGCTTCTCGCCAACCGTCTCACCTTCTCCAGCCTCAGCGAGATCCGCCAAAAATGGTCTCCAGCCAAACTTCAAACATGTAAGCCGCACAAGCAAATATTTTCACCCATATAAATAGTGCCTGCTAACGTCCTCCTCTTCTTACTCTCACTTTGTTTTTGAAACTAATATAATTTGTAAGTTTTCGGTTATACATTCAACTCTGATCTTCTTTTGCTGATGATTTATAACAAGTTGGGAATCTCTCTGACAAACCACTGGAGATAACAGCATTTTTCTTGACCTCTGATCCATGAAGATATATAGACGAGTTTGAAGATAACACAGCTAGTTCGTTAACCTAGTGCTAACTGTTGTTTAGATATACTGTGTAATCGTGATTCTCGTGGTGTATCAGATACAAGTCCTTAACTGTCTAATGTAAGTATTCCTTTTGCTACCAATTAAACCACACACTCGATTGCTATGATTCAAACGTTTCATGCACCACTCTCAGACTTCGGTCAGTGATGAGAAAACCAAACCTTCAGTCTTCAAAATGAGCCAATTATGCCTGTGTGGTTTAGGAGGAGTAATATTAGTTTGCGGTTGAGATTATACTTATTAACGAGCATTATAGACCCAGAAAGTTACATCCTAATCCGTATAGTTATTTGTATGTAGTTGTATGTATTTAGTATATAGCTTAAAAAGAACAGTTTCGTGATTGAGGATAACAATTCTGGGCCGTTTAAGTAGCAGGACGAGCTCTGTTGAGATCATGCTACCAGCTAAAAAACCGTTCCGTCACTGATAATATCGATTGGAGGACCGCTAGTAGCAGGACGGAGTTCTGCAGCGATCCTACGGCCTGCTTTCCATGTCCCTGCTTCAAGGAGCTGTGGGAGAGTCAACTCAGCGCCGAGTTTGCTGTTTATCTTTTCTAAGATAAGGTCGAGGAAACCGACTGTAGTGGCTCTCCATTCGATAATAACATCGGATTCGACCGGATATACGGGGATGCTGGTGGTGGACGTCGAGGATACCAATGCACTAGGCTTGAGAGAGAGAACTCCAAGGTCAATAAGAAGACCACCGTTACGATATTCGGGCAATCCAGTTTGAAGAGACTCACCGACGAATTCAACATCCAGATACTTCTTAATAGGAGTTAAGAGCGAATAACAGAGCCATTGGGTTAATTTATGGAACGGTACGAGGGATTCCGAAGGGTCTGATGTTTTGGGCATTGACGAACATGGCCATGTATCACCAAGAATGACACCATCAAGCTTTGTACGTCCTTCTTGGGGCCAAATGGGACCCAAGCCTTCCATCAGAGCATTCCAAAGAGTAGTCAATTGAACTGATCTGCCACAAGTCGTTTTATGATTCAATAAATAATCCACCAGATACCCAGGCCTTCCATCTGGCCCGAATAATGGTTTATTCTCACCTAGAGCTTTGCCTAGGCGGTTCAACAATGCGAGTCGGCCCTGGAATCCTTCCAACGGATTGGCCTCTCCTACTTGCATGGCTTTTTTAAAAGACTGCTCATTCAAATTCAAAAGCGCTTTGCTATCTACTCTGAACGGATCGGTATCAGGAACCGACGAGAACAGCCCTTGTTTGAACATATGGTAACAAGCGACTGCAAGACCTTCACTTCTATTAATAACTTGGCCCGACCCAGGCTCGGTATATTTCCAATGTTTGCCAGCCCCAGCGTCGAGTAATACCGACACCAGAAATAAATCAATGAGTCTAGTAGTAATCAATTGCGACGCGGACTGAGGATCCAGGTTCCAGGAATCAACCAGGTTATTCACGCGAAGAACCCCACCGGCCTCAAAATGCTGCCATCGACCATGAGGAGGGATCTTGTTGTAGTCGGTGCCGAAATCATCTTGGATCACTTTGATCGTATAATCGACCAGATCGTCTAATTTAGCCAGGTCAACATCGAAGTTGGTCAATTGATTTGATAATGCCTTGTCGAATACGAGTTTACAACGCGGTCTCACTGACTCAATCGACAACAGATACTTGGCTTTCGACATTGGTAATTCTACTCTTCTGGTTCCAAGCGATTGATACACTATATACAGATATACAAACAATTGGTCAATGGCAATCAGTATTGTCCGTCGTCCGTCGTCCGTCTTTACCCGCCCTTGATGCTATCGGTGCCTCGGGCATGATCGCACCAGTACTTATCTTATCAGTTCTGCCGTATGTGTGTCTTCATATGCAAAAGGTAAACAATGCAATGCTGTAAGCATGATACATCTACCACAGTCTAGGGCTAGAGCTGTTTGTTAGCAGCAATTCCCACCGTACGCTTTTTATAACCCCGTTATTCCGAACTCAAGCAACCTCCTATTGCGATCCCCTAATCAACTGCTGCCTACCATGTCTTCTCCAAACGTCTTTCTTTCTAAACACCCCGTCCTCAAAGTCAAGGTCTCTCAATTGCGCTCAAAGAGCCTTTCATCTGCTCGAGAGGTCCGAACCATCACAAACGAGATCTCTCAAATCCTCGCGGTCGAGGCCTCAGCCACCACGTTCCAGTCTCACGATGGACACCAGGTAAGTCACTCCTCCCTTTCCCCAATCCTACTTTACAATATCCACTCAGACCGTCAGGACCGCTCTAACACCCCTACCACCAGGACACCTCTGCCTTGGGATACGACTATACCACCTCAGCAGCACTTCCCGGAAAGTACGCTCTTATTCCAGTTCTCCGATCCGGTCTTTCCATGCTTGAAGGTAATGAATGCCCGACATACCGAGCTGTTGCTGCCTCCGGCGGCTGGGCTCTGCCCAGACCCGTAGCTCGCTTCGCTCGTTGCTCCGACCGTATAGTGTCTCCGCAACGCCGGACTGACTGTACTAACACCCCTACTCAGCGTTTCAGACCTTGCTCCCTAACGAGAATGCTCCGGTGTTCCACCTAGGAATCTTTCGAGACACTCACACGCTTGTACCAGTCGAGTACTACAACAAGCTCCCGAACTCCCCGACCCCTTTCGATATCGCGTTTATCATCGACCCCATTATCGCTACAGGAGGCACCGCGCTTGCCGTGATCCAGACTCTCAAGGAATGGAACGTCAAGAAGATCGTCTACGCTGCTATCATTGCGTCTGAACAAGGGATCAGAACTGTATCGACCAAGTATCCCGATATTGACTTTTACGTAGGTGAAATCGATCCCTCAATCTCATCCAATGGCTACATCATTCCTGGGTAAGTACTAATGGTGAGAGTGATCAGGCTCGGCCTAGACCGAAATCTTCCAGCTTCAGTTAGCGAAGAAGCCAATTCCTACAGGCATAACTAACCAGCGGTAGAATCGGTGATATCGGCGATAGACTTCACTCTACTACCCATTAGCATATCTCTACATAAATATAATATACAAATAAGAATTGCAATTTGTTTGTTAATTTTTCATTACATCAACACAAAGCAAAGGCACAACAAATATACTTTTAGTTTTTATATGTTTTTGAGAAAAGACAGATTATTTATTGGGCAACAGTGATTTCAATGTTGACACCAGCCTCCATGTTGTAGGCAGTGATCTTCTTGACCATCTCACCAGTGGATTGGATATCAATCAATCTCTTGTGGATACGCATCTCATAAGCGTCGTAAGTCTTAGAACCTTCACCATTGGGGGTCTTTCTGGTGGTGATCTTAAGGACCTTGGTGGGGAGTCTGACGGGTCCCTTGGTGCTAAGTTGAGAGGCCTTGGCACGGTTGATGAGGTCAGAGGAGACTAGAACGGTAGTTAGTAATCTGTTACTTGGATAGTAAAGTTTCAAGCGACCAAGCGAGTCACAAGTAGAGGAGTGGTTTTGGACATTCGATGTTGGTGGGCATATAATGGTGCAAGGTCTTTGCTGGCGAGACCGTAATATCTTATAAAAGACTGTTCGTAGAATAATTGTCGATAGCCAGGTCATTTCGAAAAGGAACAACGTAACACTAAGACCTATACTGAGTATTGCTGGTAATACCGGTTCGATCGTGCCCAACTTGTCTGACCTTTGTGTCGGTTGAAAAGTGAAATTTCAATATTCGATGCAATGCTCATTCAACATTTCTTTCACTGGCTAATTGTCAAATATATCCAGCTGCTGTATCATATTATCGAAGTATTCACAGTCGAGTCGTCCCCCTTGTCGTAGTCTTCCAGTCCCTTTTCCAGTCCCTTTTCCGGTCCCTTTTCCTACCAATCCTCTACTTCGTCGTCACTTCATCCCTCTTCTATCTATCTATTCATACACACCCTTCTCAATCTTCTTAACATCAGTTGAAGTGATGGTAATTCTGATCTTGATGATGCTTTGTTCGGCCTCGGGGGCCTTCTCCTTGTTGTAACTCATTTTGAATGATTTATGTGTTGTACTGAAAGAGAGCGTCTCGTACTGGATCGAACTTTTGGTGTCGTTAATTTGTGGAAGTATCTCTAACACTATCTGAGTTGGTTGGCGGGTGGTGAATTTTCCGAGTCGCATAAGAGCGGTGAACCTAGCTGGGGTTGTGTGACTGTTGGTAATATTGCCTAATTAGGCAATAGACTCGGGATGTGGTGGTCACCTGATTTGGATCAAAATGTGCGGTTTATGCTGGACGTCTGGTCCCTGGAGAATGAGCGCTGAGATGGACGGTTATCGGTCGGCTCGTTGGTTGTATCAGATGCCATGGGTACTTATTTAGTTAGGCCCAGTGCTGGGTGTAGTGCTCACATGTAAATCGTCGCTCCTTGGTGCGAACAGTAATACCATTTCACTGATCACTGATCACGATATCTTCATGCCCACATATGCCCTGCATATAGCGTTAATCAATTTCACCAGCTATCAATTATCGGTCGCTAAACAAGGAGCCAGTGCTGGCCAATGACGCTTGTATAACGTCCATTTCTCTCTTCTTACTGCCATTCCTAACAGCTCTCTTTATTTTACTTGTATAGGGAATTGTGCCTCTAATCTTACCACTCTGTTGTGGAATGTTCTCAGCTAGCTATGCGCGCGCCTATTTCACACGTAAAACGCGGTAGTCCTGATCGTACGCGTTTCGATCCCAAAAGAGATAATTAATTCCAATAGCTGCCGTGACGAACGGGTTTCGTGAAATATTTGAGCGGCAGGTCAATATTCCATAGCGCCTTTACCTTAGCGATAAACTTTCTTTCTTGCTTGCTTGCCTTTTTGTATTTTGTAAAAAATCTACCTGCCAAGTTAGGACCCGATATTCTGGCCATTGGCACTTTGCTAGTCCTGACTCTCCTCCTACCGTGGGCCATTGTATATTAATATTGTCATACCTATAACTGGATTCTCCGTCATGACACTCCCTACTCCGTCCGAGTCTCCCTCTGCTCGGTTGAGTCGAAGAATACAACCCCATTCTATTCCAATGTCTCCTTCGTCAGAGATCAAACGACACAGACAACCACAGTATGACGCACAGTCTTCTCCAATACAAACATCCAGACGAACCAATCTACCCCAAGTTTCATTTTATCTATCATCAGATTCTTCTCCAACCCCATCACATGTAACCCCAGTTTCTCCTCCATCGCGGCCCAGCACCGCTGAAAAGGAACCTCCTGGCATTGCTGACCTTCCTCTATTATATGGAGCAGGACCTGTTGTAGACTATCCGTCTTCTCCAACTTCGGAAATAAAAGTACGCCGTTCAATTCGTAGGTCTCTTAGTGGTAACCAGCAGCCACTCTTAGACTCGTTACCTGAAGTGGAGGAAGAAGAAAAGTATCTTGATACGGAATCCCTCGCGACCGAAGACGAGATTGACCTTTCGATCTCTAATTCTGACCACGAGAACGATCAGGTAATCATTGAAATTCAGGCCGAGCTTGACGCTTTCAAGCAGCACATTTCAGAAGCCCGACAAAATATTGATAATCTTGAGCTTGCGAGTCTGTCACTGTCAGAGAAGCTAGTCAAGCTTCGAAGAAAGCGATCGAAGCAGAATCTAGTCGACCGTCGCCCCAGACGGCGTCGTTGTATCTCTCCATAATAATTGCATATCTATTTATTCTTTTTTCTACATCATTCCAGGCTTGTAACTTGCTATTGCGAAGATATTTCCACGCTCTCCTTGCACGACTAGGTTTGGTGACTACATGCAGGGCCGAATGATAGTCTATAGATAAGACGATGCAGAGGAGGTACTGCATAGATAGGCAGATAAGGTTTACGATCCCGGACAATCGACCTGCTCCACCTCTGTTGCTCCGGGCAGAGCCAAGCAGCATACAGAATATCATACAAACCAATCTAGAAATGAGATGAATCTTTTTTTTTTGTTGTTAACAGTACATAAACAGAACTGTTGAATCATACATAAATAAATATTAAGTGACAGCCACAAAAGGTTTACTCCTCTTCAGAACTGGAATCATCGCTGCTCATATTATTACCACCAGCTTCTTCCTCTGAAGAAGAATCCCCGTCTGAAGAACCATCTTTCATGCGATCAAATTGCTTGATTTTCTTTTGTAGTTCTTCCAACTGTCGGCTCTGTTCGGCTTCGGTAAGAGGCCTGTTTTTCTTCTTACGTGATGACGAATTGGATTTGGCAGGCTTGGTCTTCTTTTCTTCCCTCTTCACAACCAGATTGTACAGTCTCATGAGCGTAGTTGGATCCAGCTGATCCATATCCAGCTCAATCTCATCCTGAGCAGAATTCTTAAGCTGCGGCATACTCTCCTCGATGATTCCAACTACATGACGAAGTTTCTTCTCAGGTAATAACCCGATTTTTTCAGAAAGCTCCTTCTTCATTTCGTAAGTGATGTGAATTGGTGCATTGAGGCCACTGGCACTGGCACGGCGCATTCCGGCAACTGACGACTTGCGTCGGCCATTGTCAACAGTACCTTTACCAGACTTGCGCTTCTTTTTAGCCGCGACCGAGTTGCGCCTGGCGTCGCGGGCTTCTCTAGCTGCTTCTTTACGTAACGTAGCCAACTGCTGCTTGATGGTCTCCAACTGCTCTTCTAAAAACACAATAGCAGGATTGGTAATTCTCGACTCATTGATTTCATCTTCGTAGTCAGAGTACTCATCCTCCGAAGAATCAATCATTGGCGGTGGACTAGGGGCAGGAAGGGGCTTCTCTAGCCATTTCTTATCGAAAACTGCTTCAAGCTTGCGACCCATAACATTGACAGGAGATCCGTCGGGATTGAACTTATAACAATTCTTGAAAATCAACTTCACATCATGCTCAAAGTCATCAGCGGTTTCATATTGATTCTTAGTATACCTGTCTTGAATAGTACTCAAATCCATAGGTTCCTTAATGATACTGAAGTAACTAGGACAGTTAAGTGCTACTGGGTCGACGGGTAGAAGAAATGGAAACGAGTAAGCCTCATGCTTTTTTCCGTATAATTCCTTAAGAACCTGGCCACAAAACTTGAGCTCTGCAGCAAACTTCTTTCTCCTCGGTTTGATGTCGCCATAAGGCAAATCTTTGGACTTTGGAGGATGGATTTCTCGCTTGGGCCGACCGCCATCAATGGCAGATTCTCTACGAATAGTAGGAATTCCTGAAGGCTGTAAAGCAAATGGTTTTTGGCCACTGCCATCCACAACTACCGAGCCACGTCGACTAGCCGATGTTGGAGTTTTGTGTTGATGACGATGGTTGTTTGGAGTTGGTGTCGAAGCGCCGACAGATGCAACCGACTCTGCTTCGTCCTTGATGGAGGAAATGGACCCGCCAGCAGCATTGGCAGCGTTGGCGGCTACTGCAGCAGCCCTCTGTGGCTTGGGAGTTCCTGCCGGACTGGTAGGGATGATTGACGACTTCTTTTTGGGTTTAGTAGCGACCGTCGATTGAGAATCGTACTTGGGCATATTAGTCATGTGCTTATGGAAAGAACTCGACATGCTACGCACCATGTTCGAAACAAACGACTCCTCTCCATTGAAAAGAATGCAATTGGATGTAATGAGTTCCAAATCACGAACAAATGCTACGACGGTGGTGTATTCATTTGCAGTCAGCTTCCTTTCAATGCTAGCTAAATCCATAGGCTCTTTAACATAGTCGTGATATGTTGGGATGCCTAACTTGACTGGGTCGACGGGTTGTGCGAATGGGGCAGCATCTTTCAACCGTTTAACAGAACGAATTACAGAAAGAGCGAATTTGAGTTGATGTTTTGGCAAAGGGTTTGAAGAAGTCCCTGGAGGGTCCAGTTCCGAGTAATCGCGAACGGGTTCTTGAATCCGTTGACTAGGAGTGGTGGTGGACGCTTCTTGTTTCAAGTCAGAGACTGTAGGCTCCTTGGGTTTTGGTTCTTCAGTTGGTTTCGGTGTTTGTTCGGCATTTTCGGTTTTGGTTTCGGTTTCGTTTTCGGTCTCGGTTGCAGCTTCCGCTTCGGTCTTGATCTTTTTCGAACTGCCATTGGTTTCTGAATCTTCACTTGGTCTATCGTGTTTTTCGGAACTACTGGTTGATTTGTCAGCATCTTCAGTAGCTTTCGTATCTGACCCGTTGACAGTATCAGCTTCCTTATTGGCCTCATCCGAACTTTGGTTTGCTTCGTCAGCTTCTGTTGGCACTTCGGCCGCCTCTAGTACTTGATCGTCGTCCACATCCATCTTCTCGCTATTACCGTTGGCGGTACCGTTTTCTTCAATAGTTGTAGGAGAAGGAATAGGAGGCGATATAGGAGCAGACAACTCACTTGCCGGCTTAACAACAACTGACTGCTGTTCACTTTTCAAAGTAGCTTCTTCTTTGGAAGTCACATCTGGAGACGCTAAAGAAGCAGCCGCTTCGTTATTCTTTAAATCTGCTGATGACATTATGAACCTGGTATATTTGATTTTTCAGTCTCTCTTCATGAATTAAAAGATAGAGAGGACCGATTATTCGAAATTAAAAGGACCTGTAACAAAAACAAAAACCCCCCGGGCAAAAAATACACAAAAAAAAACAAGAGAGAACAAATTTTTTCTTTAAAAAAAAAACCCACAAAATTAACAAATCTCTAAAACACACCAAACCAACATTAACAAAAACAAAATCAAACCGTTAAAAACAACTTTTTAATCAAACTCGAGAATATATCCGTGCTTTCCTACTTCCTTTCTTCGCCGTATTCTGTTGGATGATGACCACTTTTCTTTAAACCCTGCTCTTCGTATCGATAGCGCTATATATCCTACTTTCTGAAGTATGATACTGGTTCAGTCTCTTAATAAAAAAACCCCCCTTGAATATATATATATATATATACCTTGAGACGCTAACCCGAACCCTGGTTCTCTAAACTCCCAACAATGATGCGTGGCGTATGGCGGGTTAACACTTTTGTGATTGAAAAATTAAAAAAACCTGTCGAGCGGAACTCGTGGACGACGGGTTCCTTAAGTAGTTAAGAAAAAAAAAAAATCTGGTGGCGGTCCCATAACTACGCAGGATCGGACGCGTTCGGGTGATGATTACGGCACGCGTACCAGCAGCAAGAACTGCGGGTTATTAGGAGATGAAGGTTGAAGAGAGAGAAAAGAGGGTGGCAGGTTCTGGAGGGAAGGGAGGGTAGGGAGGGTAGGGAGGGTAGGGAGGGAAAAAAGGGTAGGCAGGGAAAAAAGGGTAGGCAGGGAAAAAGGGCAGGCAAGGAAAAAAAGGATAGGCAGGGACGGCAGAGAAAGAGAAAGTGAAAGAAGGGACGAGTCAGCCTGGTGTGGTGCGAAAAAAAATCATACGGGACAGAGCAGACAGGCTAGAGAAATCAGGCAGGGAGAGCATTGCAGGCACCGGATAGTAGCTGGGAGTAGCTGGGAGCAGCTGGGACGTATATTACTGAAGAGTCGGCATCAGATCAGATAAGTTAGATCTGACAGCGGAATAGACGAGTAAAAAAAAAACCTAGATCTACTTGCGTGGCAGGTAAATACATCGGGCTGCAGTACACCTGTCAGAAACTGCTTCAAACGCTGAAAGAAAACAGTTGAAGCTACCCAACCCGAAAATTAAATCCCAAAAAAACCAACCGTTGCCAGCGCATAACCGACCACTGCAAATGAACCCAGACATTCCAGGCTCAGCTCTGAACGACTGGCACTTTAATGTAATGTAATGGCGCTGCCCCCTCAGGTCAGACAAGTCTGACCACTGCAGAATAACTCACAACGCAGAGAAACAGACAACGGGACAGGAGCGTACTGTAAAAATCCACATACAAAAAATGACTTCACGAACCATCTAATAATTCTCGCTACGGAAATGTTCACCAACACATAACAGAGTTTTTTTTGTAGGTCATTTGTATTATTTTGCTTTTGTCATGTGTTGTGATTTTCTCTTTTAAATGGTTTGGGTCCGACCGATTGTTCGGTCTGGCAAGTATCGATTTTTCACCTTCAAAACGTTTCTCTCGATCAGTTTGCCCTATTGTTATTGTCACTTTTCGTACCTTTTACATTACCAGCCTCTTACAATCTCGCTTCTATATCTCAGTCATTTTCTCACTCTCCTCTCCCACTCGCTCTCTCTCCTCTATCTCTCTCTCCTCTATCTCTCTCTCCTCTATCTCTCTCTCCTCTATCTCTCTCTCCTCTATCTCTCTCTCCTCTATCTCTCTCTCTCTCTCTCTCTCTCTCTCTCTCACACTCTCCATAATGTATCCTAAATAGATCACCATCGAGAGAGTGTCAAGAAATATCTCCACTGCAGCCGGATTTCAGGGCAAGACTCTCTCTGCAACTGTCAACCGGTTTGCGTGCCGATGTGCGCCTCTCCCGCTACATGACCAACCGCCGCACAATCTTGAAGACTGCCTCGGTTCCAGCCGCTTCGAACAGACCTATTTTTCCCCACACAAACCAAATGCTTGATCTTTCAAGTCAACTAACATCTAACTTCACATCTTCATACTCGAACATGGATGCCAACTCTGGAGCTCCTTCAACCTTCACAATCGGTGGAATCACTGTGTATGTCTATGGCCTAGACAGATTGAAAAAAGAATCTACCATTGACAGATTGAATGCTATCTACATTCTTCATCCAAGATTAGGCGATTATACAGTGTCTGGAGCATTGGCCAATCTATGGCTGGACGCTTATTATGAAGATGATACTACTACGACTTGTAAAGATCCGCTGATCGCAGTCACTTTTGATAATCGAAATCATGGCCAAAGAATCGTCAATCCTCTTGCTAACCAGGACTGGGCAGGTGCCGATAATCCACGGGAAATCAATAATCTCTTTCATGCTCATGATATGTGTTCTTCTGTCGACGGGTCTGCTCATGATACTTCCTTGATTATTGACTATCTACCTGGGGTCCTGCCGTTCACGGTAAGGCTGCCGATTCGAAACATTATCAGTGGAGTTTCTCTTGGAGGCCATATCGCTTGGAGAGTAGCTCATCTGCTCGGTCCTGGAAAAGTATATGGTCTAATGCCCATTATCGGAACCCCCAACTTGTCTCTTCTGCTACTACACCGTTTGTATGGTCAGGTGATTCACGAAACGCCAGTCACTGATTACTCGCCTCATTGGCAGACTACCATAGCTGATAATGTCTATAACCAGTTGGCCGGTTCCAGCACCCACAGTAAGATTCTAAATACCGTATTCCCTCGTAGTCTTTATACCCTTATATCACGCCAAGACTATGAGATCGAGAGACACTTTTCAACTCAAATCAAAGTGTTCATGCTATGTGGTCGAGATGATCCTCTTGTTCCTCCAGTGTATACAGAGAAATGGATCAGTTCCAGGCTCGCGCAAGATCAGCGAGAATCACCCTACCTTAAGCTATATATTCAGCCTGATACAGGTCACGCCTGTACTCCAGAGATGGTTGAACAGGCGTCGGCTTGGCTCAAGTCTGTTCTTAGAACCAGCGTAAAGCCATCCAGTCATCTCTAGTCGAAATCAGTATCGTCTCAGTAGCTCCTCGGTCTCTTATTTAACTTATTTATGAATATTTTTTATTATCCTTCTCGTTTTCTACCATGCCAGTAGTAGGTCTAAGCTGCCTAGAGGGCCATGAAGAACCTTACTCCATCAAACGTACAAACATGCAAAAGCTTACTACGCCCACAAAATTCTCTATAAGCCATATCTTACTTACTAGCTCTCCATTAATAAATATCAACATGATCTGAAGCCAGGCTCTCGGCTCCAAGCCTACAAGACCCTCTCAGGCCCCCCCTCCCCCCTTCCTCGTCTGGGTTAGGGTCTCACGTGATGCGTGAAAAATTCACGATGCCAAAATAACTTAATCTAAACTTCTCATGTTACAAAGTGTCCACCTAAAAGAACCAAAAAATCCAACTACTTTTTTCCATCCTTCACATATAAAACATGGCGGCGGCAACGTGGGGACACCAATTCATAAAATCCATCAATACGCCGGCCGTAGGGTCGCTGACTAGTAAACGATTCTTCAACCTTGCAACTAGAAAAGCCACTCCTGCCAACTATGTTTTGGCTACTTACAGAGCATTCCCGTCTCTAGAGCCCATTCGGTTCCAGCCCATCAGTAGCCAACTGCTGGGTTTACCAGTCAGAAGAGACTTGCTATGGCAGGCAGCTGTTTATGAACGGGACGCCGCCCGTGTGGGATCTCGAGAAATCCTCGGTCGAGGTGATATGGGCTACAGTAAGAAGAAGCTGTTACCACAAAAGGGTAGCGGTAAAGCCCGTCAGGGTGATAGAGGCAGTCCCATCAGACACGATGGTGGCCGTGCTTTTGGACGAGCTCCTGGTCACGATTACAGCACCGAACTACCCAGCCAGTTATATGCCAAGGCTATCCGAACAGCATTAAGTTATCAATACCAAAAGGGGCATTTACTCATTGTAGACGAGGCGGCAGATTTCGTCAGTGGGCACGAGAAAGCTGGCAAAATGTTCATGAACGAACATGGCTTCGCCGGCAAGTCGGTCACTTTCATCGTCGACAACTTCCGAAACAACCTCAACGATGCCACTATCAAGCACCGACGAGTAGAAATCATCTCCAAAGAAGGAGTCAATGTGCAAGACATTCTCAAGCCACAGCGACTGATCATCGAGTCCAGGGCCCTAATGTACCTTGCCCAAGAATACGAGGCAGCTGGACCCATAAAAGCCATTAGTCCTCGGCCCATCGAGTCGTTTGCTTAGCGTTACAGTATCCTCTTGTAAATAGTACATTTTTTTCCAGCATGACTTTGTCTTGTGCCTCCGGCGGCTGGGCGCTGCCCAGACGCCGGAGGCAGATGCTACACAGAGTATCGCATAAAGTAGAGGGTGCAGTTCGGCGTCAGCTGGAGGGTGCCGGTGGTTCGAAACTCGTTGGACATGTAGCACTTGTAGGCTGCTTGGGAAGCTTGTAGGAAGCAGCAGAACGGGTAGGACGGGGGAGACAGGTGTTGGTGGCTATGCCGAAGACTGTCAAGCGATGTGGATACTAGCTGTGAACCTAGTCCGTGTCTTTGGAAATCGGGGTCGACTGCTAAAATACACAGCTCCGCATGGTGAGGTGTAACTGGGAGGTTTTGCATTGCTCGTATGGTTTTCTTCAAATATTGGTACATATGGCGACGATTGTAGATACGCTTCCGGCGAATGAACATGCGAATGAGTTTGGATAGGTAGCAGATTCTGAGTTTTGTCGTTGAAAAAAATCGAGATACTAGGTCGGAGGAGTTGGCGGTTCTGAGATTGTACGATCGCGGGAGTTCGTATAGAATGAACGCTATAGGACGGCCGGGAGCGTCTTCAGTATAGACTGCCCAGCAGAACGTCCTCGGGTCGTTGAGTTTCAAATGGAGCTGTATAGTTCTGTATTCCAGCAGACAATTCCAGTAATCTTGTTTGACTGGTTCATGGGCATATGGGTCGGTCAGTAGATCTTTGTATTCATTATTATAGAGATATCTATGACATGGGTCGTTGTCGAACGCTCTGCAATAGACCAATGCCAGTTGTCTAGCGGTATTGTAAGATACTGACGAGTTTTCTTCCAGCGGGTGAATAATCATTGCTGGTGGTTGTTTAACGGTTATCTTTGTCTCAGGGGTAAAAGATAAGTGGTGAACCTGCACAGCCTTGTGGAGTGTACCTCAGGGGAACAGATAACGATAACCCAGGCAATTTTGTCGGAAACAAAGAAAGAATAGAAAATATGACAAGTTAATTAAAATTAGTTAAATATGATACAAGTGGTTTCGTCAAGTAGAATTAGTGAATAAAATATTGAGAACTGGCGGATTAGTTCCAGATGCCTGAGCGGAGAGACAGGAGGTTGGTAATACATTCTGCTTCGCGGTGGTCCTTGGCGGGAGAGCGAGAAGTAGGTACATTGAGGGCAGAGGCCTTTTGCGGCTTGCCAGACTTGGGAGCAGGCAACTTACGGTTCAAAGCATTGGTGGAGGTGGCAATGAGCGGAGTTCTAGGAGTCGACGCTACAGAATAAGAAGCAGTGGGAGTGCCAGTAGTAGTAGGACTATTTCTCTTTGTTACCACCAGTTCAGCTTTACCATCACAAGACATTGACAGTCTTAACATTTGGGGAGTTTGGGAGGATGGCTGAGGAGCGGGAGATTGGGTGCATGGCAAGGAATGACTATCATTAAAGATTGTAAATGAAGATTGTCTAATAGGAGGAGATGCAGAGGGAGTAGCAGGAGTGTCAGGGTGGATTACAGGCAATTTATTTGCGAGAGAGAGTGAGGTTGATTTTGGTTGCGGTTGGGATTGCGGTTGGGATTGCGGTTGTGGTTGAGGTTGAGATTGCGGTTGGGATTGCGGTTGAGATTGCGCTTGAGATTGAGGTTGAGATTGCGCTTGCGATTGCGCTTGCGATTGATGGACATGGCCAGCAGGAGACGAGGAACCGGAATTCTGCCTAGAGCTGTCATTCAAAAAGGGAATTTCTAACATGCTTTCCATTTGAGATTCCATTTTAAGTTGGCTTTTACGACAGGATTGTCTTTTGTTTTGAAACCAGATCTGAACTGCCTTCTCGGTCATTCCCACTTGTTCGGCAATCTGTTCGCGGACCCATTTGGACGGCTTGGGACAAGTCTTGAACTTGGTCTCTAAAACAGACAGCTCCGAAGCCGAGGTTCTTCGGCGCTTTCGGCGGGCAAGCTGGATATTATCAATTGATGGCTGTTTATAAGGGAAAGTCGAAGGGGAGTGAGAGATGAACGCATAGCTATTGTCTGTATCTGAGCGTGGAAGGTTTTCATAACACTTGGACGGACGGAGAGAATAGTGATCCGGATGAGATTGCGATTGTTGGCGATTTCTGATCAGCTCGCGTTCAAGGTCGTCGCCGACTTCGCTTGCACGCTCGCGCTTACGTTCACCCTCTAATTCAGACTTGACAGAATCCAATTGACGCTTCAGCTTGTCATGCTCTTGCTCCGACGGGGAGAATGGAGTAGCGGCAGGCGTAATGACTGAAATCGATGTAATGGGAGGAG
Source organism: Sugiyamaella grinbergsii (assembly GCA_030579895.1). Lineage (NCBI taxonomy): Eukaryota > Fungi > Ascomycota > Dipodascomycetes > Dipodascales > Trichomonascaceae > Sugiyamaella > Sugiyamaella grinbergsii. Next base: position 143,652 of record JAKTRT010000031.1, read on the forward strand.
AAGGAAGGGGTTTACTATGTGTCTGGTGGCCGCCGTATGAATCCTGTTCTTCTTCATCAATTAACAGCATTTTAATCGAGGTCCGTGCCTGGACTGAGTGGTGAAATGTGGTCTGAATGGGAGAAAGAACATTCATAGTCATGATTATAAGCTGGGTCTTTTTAGAATGATGAAGATGAGATTTTTTTTTTTTAATATAATTGACGTTGGGTATTAATGAGAGTAAAACGACAATATAAACAGAAAAGTTTACGTGTAAATGATAATTTTTTTTATATATAAAACTAAAATCACGTCTTCGTCGGACTCGCTCGTTCTATATACCTCCTGTGCCCTTATATTGAAAAGGCTATATTATACATGAGTCTGTCAAATAGCGCGCTATCTGCTATTAGGCACCGACTGTTTGTTATGTTTCGAGGTATTTAACGTTACTTTTTAGTCGTCAACGCGCGCGCGGTTTGCAACGCGACATGGATTCTATGCACCCAAGCAAAACCGGGCTCTCGATCTTGCTTTGTGGTAAGGAGAGGAGCGTTGGGAAGTTTGGGTATAGAAATAAACTCCACCAGGTAGAGAGGAAAGCGAGAGGAGAGAACGAAACGAAGTTTAATTTAGATGCCGTCAATAAATAGCTAGTTGGTTTTCCGGTGAGTAGTGATAGTCGTGGCGCAGTTGTCCTGGTCTACAGTTTATAGTTGTAATCTCGTCTACTGTTGTTCTATGGTATTTGACTGAGCTACTGTACACTGCTTGGCTATATTACTTTACAATACACTTTGCTATACACTTTGCTATACACTTTGCTATACACTTTGCTATACACTTTGCTATACACTGCGCTATATTACTTTACTATACACTCTGCTATCCTATTTGGCTATATTACTCTACTATCCTTTGCAATACACGTTACTATACACTCTACTATCCTTTACTATACACTCTACTATACACTCTACTATACACTCTACTATCCTTTACTATACACTCTACTATACACTCTACTATCCTCTACTATCCTTTACTATATACACTTTACTATACTCTCTCACACTTAATTGACATATTTCATTCATATACAGCAATAACAAGATATCCTCTTGCATCTCTTGGTGCAGCTACCTACCATTACAAGCCCAATTTAAGCATGTTCCAGCATATAGTAGTCCCAATTAAAACGCTGGCGGTCGTTAAATTCTTCATAGCTTGACTTTGCAGTTATCAAGGTTCGTGACGCAGCGACGCGACTAATTAACCCCTGCCAATGCACCACCAAGAAATATATTACTCTATCATTATCGATTACTCAATAGAACCCCCCCCTCCTCCAAATAATTTGAAAAGTAATTGAATACCAAATGCCAATTGACGTTCTTGCCAACTTGCTACCTGGTTCCAATTCCTCTTTACCACGTTCATATCATGTTCGGGCTCTCCCACTCCAACGGTATGCCCCGTATGCATTAGTTGGAATGTACAACAACCGATTCAATCGGAATTGACATAAACAGATCTCCAGCATCATAATAACAAGATATTTAAAGTTGACGTGGAGTACGGTTGGGCCATTGTTCAATGTTTTACTCTGACCTGGGGTGATTCTGGACCCGGTTGGCTCGAGAATCACATTCTTGTACTTTATTTTAATTTAAGCTATGTTATTATGTACAGGACAAATGCTTGATTCTGGTTAATCTTCGTGTGCCTAACCACAACTCTCTATAGTATGAAATATTAAATATGATACATTATATAGCTATGTAAATGTACATACTCACGAACCAACTGCACTGCACTGCAACTGTCGAGGAAAGACTACGACTACGACTAGAGACTGCTGTTAGCAGCACCACCAGCACGCACTGTACCAGACCTCTGAACCACAGACCCACTTCACGTGAATTCCTGCGTCAACATTCTATGCAATAGCTTTTGCCAGCTAATGTGGGATTTAATTGATTCGCCATACTAATTCGGCAAGGGATAGTTGCCATGCCATTTGCCAATGTAAACAAGAAGACTTGGTTCCAGGTCTACGATCTACGATCTACCAATGAGAACACGACTGCGATGGATAACGTTCATGATCTATGCTAGTAAATCAAACAATGTAATCCTCGATGGAGTTTAGAGTTCTTGTAATTACGAGCCATTCTTATAATTTATCGCTTAGGCTCGTAATCACATTGTGTAACCTCTTTTTCATCCAGGTAGACTATTGGGTCAAGTAAGTACCCATCATTTCATAGGAATGTACGATAGTCTCGTTATGCACACATAAATTACAACGTATATATATAGCTGGTGCGTAGTCAGCATATGATATACACCTATTGTATCGTATCGCACATCCAATCTAAACCAAACAATCGTATTGTTACATTCTTACATTCTATAAATAAATAATCAACAAAGTCATGCCTAATATACACTGGTACCAGCGCGAGCCGGTGGAGGACCTGCCCATATGTCTTTGTCTTCTATACAAGACCAAATGAATTTACTCATTGGCTCTGCAATACACGTCGACACATCGGTTGCCCATAATACGTCGAGATGTGAATAGTGAGGTAGATCCACTACTTCTAATTGACGCGGCGACTCATATGTTCTCAACCGGTTGACAAACCGAAACGGATTGACTAGATTATCTCGGCCGGGCACAAACAGCTGAAGAGGCGGCAATCGTTCTCCATCAAACCACTCAGGGGCACCCTGATCAAAGATACACCCTTCACTAGCAAACCCATTCTTGCCTAGCCACCAATACATCAAATCAGCACTAACGTACACTGGCGAGAACAAGAACTGGCGGCTTCTATAAACGCCATTCCACAGAGCATCGTCCCACCCGAGTAAATAGTTAAACATGATATAGCCAAAGTATGTATATAATGACTCGGGCATGATTGAATGAAACGCATTCATGGCGCCAATAAACGCATGATGGCCAAAGAAAAAGCGGTATGAAGAAATCTTCATTGGTCTAATGAGTTTCAGAAACCACCGATTCAGTAGCGGCCCGGCAAACACCGCCGGAGATAGAGCAGAGAACGAGGACACCTTGTCCGCCAACTCGGGCATTAAATCTTTGGCCAAAGCGTAGAAGATCTGGGTTGTGCCCTGCGAATGGGCCACAACGGCGATTTTCTGAGTCGACGGCATTTTGGGGGTCAGTGATCGAGACACTGGCATTGATTTGGACGTGGGCATGATAGACGAAGATCTAGGATTCATAGGCAGAGAGGGCGATGACATAACGTTGGATGGCTCGTGAACCATGGGTGCGCCTACTGGAAAAGTAGGTCCGGCGCTAGACTGCCTATTTGCAAGAATAAAATCTATCATACATGGCACATCTATTGTGCCCATCTCTTTAATTCCCCATCTCCACATACCAGGATTCATGCTCGAGTGAATGCTATGTTTTGGATCAAACCCACCTCGATTATTGCCTAGCCATACGTCATATCCATCTCGCACTAAACACAGCGCCAGGCTATGGTCACCACTGGTACAGTAAGCAGCGGCAGATTGCATTAGTCCGTGTATCATAAGCACTGGATACCGCTTGGCTCGATGTTGGTCCGTCTCTGTTCGCTGTAAGATCCGATGCAAGACCAGTTCAAAGCCATCTCGTGTGTAAATTTTGTATTCCACGAGGTCAAAGCCTGATAGATTTAAATAGTGCTTCAAGTCAAATATCAACTTTGTTTCTCCATGAGACAATAATAACGAGTCTATGAATGATTTATCTGCTGGTAGGTTCTCATCAAAAGGGGATCCGCTAGAGCTCGTTGTTCGCTTGTGAATCAACTTATTCCAAAAATGATGGAATAAAGCTATCCACATTAAAAGTATCAAGAAGATTCCTGAAAATATAGCAGATGAGATATAACAAGCTACCACCGAGAACTGGGTAGATTTATTCGGAATAGGAGGATCCACTCTTACCCCCGAATAGATTCCATGCCGCAGTGGTTGAGTATAGCCTCCTCTAGACATGATTTTTTTTTTCAGACGACACGTCTGTTTAGGAAGTTGAAACTAGCTTGAAGTGAAATGTCATCCAAAATGTGACGTTAAAACTAAATGATAGATTAATATGATTATTTATTTTTAATTAGGTAGATCGCGGTTGGGCCGCATAAGCGTGAGTTTTTGGTGCTGCGCAGTTTGGGCCATGATGATGAGACACAAGGATTATCAATGTCATTAGAATGATGAGGGTCGTTTTTTTTGAAGACAGTTGGTATATACTCGGTATATGGTGTAGGTTTGAAAAAGTCCAAGGGTGGTCAACGGTCAATATCGCTGTTTTTTTTTAGGTTACACGTTTGGAATGGCTTCTTTGGCGAGGTAATACTTTCAGTGGACCCTGCATTCAACATGCATAATCTTTTGGCAATCCATTTGGCCTATATCTAGCGCCAGAAGACTCGACTGATAGAAATATCGAGATAATTCAGGAGATCTATCAAGTGTACGCATGGCATGATAATGACGGTATACGTTTCTGTGTCGACGGGCGACTTGCAAATGCCAGAAGGACGTCGATAGGCGAGCCGCATAGATAACAGTCCAGCATCGCTATCATGCCTCCTCCTGGCGATTATTAGTTGCGATTTAAAGTAGCTACGAATGCTATATAAAACTCTACTTAGCACCTTATTCATCCCCTATTCTTCACTCATCACCATCACCAACAACCTTCCAGACCACCCTCCGTCCACCCATCGCTTGTCCCAGGTTAGGGCCAGGGTATGGAAAATGAAATTTATAAACTTCTTCGTTCTCACCTCTCATTATCAGACTTGGAATAAGCTCTGGAAATTCAGACTTGAAATTAACATTTTGCACAAGAAAAATGAATAGCAAAATCCGGTCATCTCTATTGGCTCAAGTCAAAGGGTCGAATGGCTTGCCAAAACTATATAGCACTGCTACCACCACCCCGGCAACTTTCAATGAAATCTATAGCGACTTGTCTACTCGATTCTTAAGAGATACCTTGAATTCCTCTAACCGGAATCTCGTTTTCCGACCAAAGCGTGCCAAAGAACTGATGTCTCGAAAAAACCCCATCACTGTCAATGGAGAACAGCTGAAACCTGTAGAATATAAAGGCAAACCAGGCAAGGGCGATCTGTTCCGATTATTCTCGGCCGTATCCAACGTAGAAGAATACCAAAAATCCAAGACCGCTTTACAAAACTACTCCAAGTATTGTAAAGATAGCTTACAATCGTTGCATTTGGCTCATTTCATTAGATCTGGGGCCACGGTTGGACAATTGGAAGATGCATTCAGAACAGTTGCTACGCACAAGTTGTTCACCAAGAAAAGTAGAAATGGAAAAGTGGTTATCAGTACACTAGTTTCAGATAATGTTTACAAGGAGCTTTTACGTCTTCGAGTAATTAGGGCTGGGCTTGCTTCTAAACCTTCTACGTACGCCAATAGGTTGTACAAGGCATATTCAGGTATATCAGATGGTAAGAAGACAGATATTGACAGTAGTTTATTGCTTACTAGCGGCTTGGTCAAGTCATTAGAAAAGGCCCAATCTATCGAAGACACAGCCAGTCAAGCCGGTCTTGAAAAGAGATTAATCAAACAGCTTGGTCAATTGACGGAAACTTTAGATAAATTATCTGTCGAGTCTCTTATTGAACAAGGTAATAACAAGGAGATTGGGAATTCGGTTCGGTTCCCATTTGTAGTTGATCTCTCGTTAGGAACCGAATCACTAGAGAAACTTTCAAAGGGAGACGTTACGTCTTCCGAGGAATTAGTGTCGCTTGCGAAGGCCATCGACTTGACCAAGCTCAACTCGGTCATTGGCGCCTGGAACAAGACGTTTAATAGTGAACGAATTAGCCAGTACATCAAATCTGTGGAGCAAGGATATGTGCTTGAGGCGAAATCAAACGAATCTCAGCCAGAACCAGTAACCGAAGCTTAATCGTCTCATGTCCGCATCTGCATCGTGAAGCGTCTCCTGAAGACGAGACGAGGATCGACACGAATTTTTCAGGTTCCTAACCCACTGACTGACTCAATTGCTTTGCACGGTTTGTTCTGGCATTATGTAAATATAACCTGTATATATAAAACAAAGGATTCATTTGTATAACATATTCACGATGGCTACTAATATCACTTGGCACGCTGGTCTTACACACGAAGAGAGAGCAGAGCTTACTGGACAAAAGGGGCTTACTCTTTGGTTCACTGGCCTGTCGGCTTCTGGTAAAAGGTGAGTATTCAAGGGTGTAGGTGAGTCTCGACGATGTCTAACTCTAAATCAGTACTATTGCTACTGCCCTTGAACAGTACCTGCTTCAAAATAAGGTCGCTGCTTACAGATTAGACGGCGACAACGTCCGATTTGGCTTGAACAAAGATTTGGGATTTTCCGAAAAGGACCGCAATGAGAATATCCGCCGGATCTCCGAGGTCGCCAAGCTGTTTGCCGATTCCACCACTGTAGCCATCACATCATTCATTTCTCCCTACAAAGCTGACCGAGATCTGGCCAGAAAGCTACACGAGGACGGCAAGCTGCCATTCCTCGAGGTATATGTGGATGTTCCTATTGAGGTTGCAGAGCAGCGGGATCCCAAGGGACTTTACAAGAAGGCGCGCGCGGGGGAGATTCCCCAGTTCACTGGTATTTCTGCCCCATACGAAGCTCCCGAGAAGCCCGAGATCCATGTTCATAGCGATAAGCTCACAGTTGAGCAGGCCGTTGAGCAGATCGCCAAGTATCTGACTGACAACGGGTACGTCAAGTTGTAGATTGAATAGACTTATGTTGCTAGAAAAAGACTTGTCACAGGGCCCCAACCTACGCTCGAACCTCCGCGAAGCGGAGCCACGGGTCTGGGCAGAGCCCAGCCGCCGGAGGCATACCCGACTCAGCACTGATAACAGAACAACATATATATATATAGATATAGATAGCTACCTTCTAAGACTGTCGAGACGGGCCTGGAGATCGTCGTCTTCAGTGGAGCCTCCTCCACCGACAGCCTGGGCCACTCGCTGCTCCTGGGTGCCTACAGCCGAGCCTATGCTAGAGGGGGCCTCTTGGAGAGACTGGCCGAGATCCACGCCGATCTCGTCCAGGACCTGGTTCACGATTTCCTCGCTCTCTTCCTCGTCGTTCTCCATGGAGTCGTCAATGGCATCGTCCATCATCTCTTGTCGTTGGTCCATGATATCGTTTTCTCTCTCAAACTCCATGGCGATCCTTTGTAGACCAGGCAGGTTCATTTGCCTGTTCATGGACCCGAGCAGCTGAGTAGCGCCCTTCATGGACTGCATCATCTGTTGATTGCTTCGCACTGTTTGCATTCGCAGCGACACCGCCTGTAGCTGTGTCTTCATTTGATAGAATTTCTGGATATACCGTCTGGTGCGCACCAGATCCTTGGCCATGACATTGACGGCCCCCATCTGGCCCTGCTTCGCAGTCTTCTTGATATCCTGGATGAGCTTCTTCTCCTGCTGCTCTAGCTTCTGCCGCTCTCTATCTAGTTCTCGCTGAGTCCTCTCGAGAGCCCGCTGGTGCTGTTGAAGGTTAGGACACGCGGTGTCGGTGTGCCTCCGGCGGCTGGGCGCTGCCCAGACCCGGGGCTCCGCTTCGCGGAGGACTGGGGGGTAGCTTACCTTTCGCATTCGCTCTTGTGGCGTCAGCCTGTGGCCAAAGACCCATTCTAGAGCCTGCATTTTGCGTTGTCCCGGTCAGTGTCTACTCTTGTCGTGGCCGGCTTCGTCGTCGAGTCGAGTCGAGTCGAGGTCTCTGTCTGATGGTGAATCGCGATAGTAAGTCGCCGTTGGGGATCGACGCTGATAACGAGCTGCGTTGATGTGAATCGGTGCCGTCAGCGGTGCGGCGGACACTTTACGAGGAGTGTTAAATGGATTGCTGTGCTTCAAGACGTGAGAAAACAATCGATCTTATAAGGTAGTACTGTCTGGTTCAACTGCTGATTGCGTTTATAAGGTTACATCTGTGTAGAGGGAAACAGAAAAGACAATCTGCGTCGCTATTAGGCTTTGAAGTTGGACTGCCGCGTGAGGCTGATGATGAGTAGGTAGTAGTAGTAGTAGTAGTAGTAGTAGTAGTAGTAGTAGTAGTAGTAGTAGTAGTAGTAGTAGTAGTAGTAGTAGTAGTAGTAGTAGTAGTAGTAG
>JAKTRT010000032.1:0-150737 GCA_030579895.1 Sugiyamaella grinbergsii
AACGGTTGTAATAATAGATTAATAGAGTAATAATAAAAACAGTTATTGTCAGAAAAAAAGACGGAAAACATTACAAGAAGGAAAAGATGGTGTTATCATGTTAGAATATTTGATGCTATCGTTACTGCGTTCTGACTTTAAGACGGTTGAGTTTTGGTGCTATGATAATGGGATGATTTTGAAGTCTTGATGACTACCATGCGGTTGTTATCATGATATGATGCCCTGTTATAATGCTGTCCGACGTTTTGATAATTGAGCTATGACGTTATGAGGATGACGTTAAGTTAAGATGGCGGTGAGTACTGCTATGATGATCGGGTGATTTGAATTCTTGTGATTACCATGTGCCAAGAAATGATGCTGATATCACTAAAGTTGTAACGTTATGATGGCTGTGATGCAATGATGTCCGACGTTCCGATAATTGAGCTATGATACTGTGAGGATGATGTCAAGATGGTTGCGAATTTTGTTAGGATGATCGGATGATTTGAATTCTTGATGACTACCATGTGCCAAGAAACGACGCTCCGATAATTGAGCTATCATACTGTGAGGATGATGTTAACATGGCTGTGAATTTGCAGTGATGATTTGATGATTTGAAGTCTTGATGATTATAATGTGGTTATCATCATGATGTTATTCGCTGACAGGCTGTGAATTTGAGAAATGCCGGAGATAAGAGATAGAAGGTCGACGGGATAGAATTGAAACCCTGATAATTAATAGAAGACCGACGCGGTGGAACGAGCTCCGGATAGTCTATAGAAGATCAACGGGGTTGACCCCGGATAGTCAATAGAAGATCGACAGACTTGAACGAACCCCGGACAGTCAATAATTGATCGACAAGACGGAATGAACCCCGGAGAATGCAAACCAATAAGCCCGCCATGACTCAGGGCAAATGAAAATGATAAGCATCTCCTTGTGATTTACGGTATCATTCCTCTCTGATCTATCTCTTTCTCCGGTTCGTGGTGTTGAACCAGTACTTCATAATCTGGCAGTACAGCGGGAATGCTAGTTTGTACTTAATCTGGCCAAGTTATGGACATTTCTCAATAATTCTGAAAATGTTAGTAAACGGAACCTCGCGACTTCAAGTGTCATTTAACATACGTTACATTCCTGTGTATCACCGACGACTTCTGTACATCATCCATAGTGTATCATCAACGACCTCTGTAAATCATCCATGCCAATATTTGATCATCCATAGCTTATTCAGTTCACCATCAGTAGCTTAATTGAAACGCCATCCAGAACGTTTAATCAGTGTCTTGTCCCATAACTCATCAGTGTCTTGTCCCATAACTCATCGTCGTGCCATTCATAGCTTCTTCAGGGTACCGTCTATTATTGCCACCATTTCTTCTTTCCCATAATAACGCTATTGTTTTGCGCCGAAAGGGCACCAAGTGAATAATGCCAGAAAAGTGACTTTGGTAGGTGGAAAGTGGCAGCAGCACAAATGTGTAGCAATAATAATGGAAATCTACCTATTCATAGTCATCAAAACACCAGCAGAGAATGGGGATTATAACATCACCAAAGATAATATCACCAAGTTTAGTGAATACTTTGTGAATTGTGTGAAACATAGTTAATCGCTGAACTTTGAAAGAAACTATAAGAGTAGTATTTAGGGTGCTTTTGATAGTTCTGAAAATATTTTATGAAGAAAGAAAACAAGAAAAATATAGTACTTGAGGGCTTGTTTTATATTATTTTCTCTGGCCTCTTGTCATACCAAAAGTCAGTGAAATCACACACATAATGTTTATGGATGAAGCATAATGGCCTCAATCGAATCGACACTGTAAAGCTAATGGCTCGGGTATGCATTTGCGGTTGAGTCTGCAGGTGTTTTTGCCCATAACGACCACATTATAGATCAGCATAGCTATTTGTTATGGCAGAAATTTTGTTTCGATTATGAGACGTTTGTATGTTTTCTCCATAACCACTAAGTGTATGGAGACGGTCAAATTATGGCTCCGATGTAGAGGTATCCCTGAGAGCTAAGCTAACATCGGCTATTTCTCAGTAGGTTTACAGGTCGAAGACCCAATTTGCCGAAGGGTGTTCCCGTATGTTCATTGAAATTTCAATCATTGTTTTTTAGTGAATGAATGAATATATCTTGATTAAAGTCCTATACAACAAATAAATTATACAAATAAATTTCCATGACTTATCTATCTCTAAGGAGGACTGTTCTGATATTGGCCCGGTTTCAGGCTGATTATTGGATATAGTTTGATTTCGGAATGTTGCGATGTTGCTGGATTTCATTCATTCAAATTTTTTTTTTTTGAGTGGATATACCTAAATGCTTATATAAATGAGACTAAATGCCATTTCGCCACAACTATATAGCATTTAGTGTCATTTATACAAGAATTTACATCCCTGCTCAGACATCGTTGGTCGTCAGTGGTAGTAAAAATTTTGGCAGCACGTGACATTCACGTGAATGTGTCGGGCCCTCCAAGGTATTGTATAAAAATTGCTTCCCAACAAGATTCCTTCTTAGCTCAGTTGGTAGAGCGTTCGGCTTTTACAGGGATTTGAGACAGAACGCGTAAAATAGGTTCATTGAGTCATGTGACCGAAATGTCAAGGGTTCGACCCCCTTAGAAGGAGTTTCTTTTTGTTTTTTGATTGTGCCTCTTGTGGCCGGTTTTTATCCTGACCTGTTGTCCCATCTTTGTTAGACGGTATGAAAACGAAACGTTAGACTGTTGGCGGTGCTCTACCCTGACCTGTTGTTGTTTCATCTTCGCTACATGGCAGAAAAACGTTATCTGTCAACCACTTTGTTAACTTAAAAGATAAGGGTTGGGACGCTCGCGAGGTGAAGCGAAGTTGTACAGACCGTACGACTGAAGGAAGCAGAGATAAGATAAGCACATCACGCATATATCAGAGGATAATCCTTGTACTCAACTTTAACAATGCGATTTAAAACTGTATAGAACTTTAGACAAGATTACTATTATTAGCATTATTATGTTTATTATGAGAATTATTCATCTTGGGCCATCGTCGTTCCTGGCAGAGGAGGCGCAGGGGTGATAGCAGCTGTTTCGAAAGTGAATGGAGAGCCATAATTGTTTTCCGTGTTTGACGGCACTATTGCGTGTACTGGGGGACATTGTCGATAATCGAATTCGGATGTTATCGTCCTGCAGATTTCAAGTTAGTTGGTGATGAATGGGCATCTTGTTTCGAGAAGCCGAATGGCACGTTTTGGCAATCATGAGTAGGAGGATTTATTGGATGACAGTACCTGGGATTTTACGCACAGAATATGAGACCGTCTACGAGATATGGCTGTAAACCGGCGATGATGACGGGACAAATGCTGAGCCCACCTCGAGAAGTCGGAATGAACTCCGAACACGATGATGCGGATGGAACGCTCTTTAGTGGTCGCAGCTGAGTCAGTCCACGGATGAGCAGCCGTGGCCTATCACTCTTGGATAGCTTCTTGCTAGAGTTGTCTTTCTGTCTTATGAGAAGCGGACGGACCAGCCGGACAGACCAGCCAGACGGAGAGCGCGTACAGGGTTTACATACGGGTTACAGCCGGGCCGACGCGATCCGCCGAGTAGGCAACAGGAGCAGGTTTGCCAGTAGGTTTGCCAGTAGGTTTGCCAGTAGGTTTGGTAATTGCCGTGGTTGTAACGGATGGAGAAAGAATCCGACGGTTCCGAAAACTCGGAATTGCTTTTGTTTTGCCAAAGGAAACAGACGGTGACGATTGTCTCATATGACGGTACCGTTTTCAGGTGCGCCGCGAGGCTGGAGTAAGTGCTTATAGCCGTGGTAGGTAAGCGAAGGGCCCTGGGGGTGGACAGAAAACAAAGCTCTGAGTAAGCTACCGGCAGTGTCAAGCAAGACCAATCGTTGCGGGGCTGTAGATAGGCGGAGTTAAGTTAAGAGTACTACTGCCTGTGGGACTGAGATCGGGATATTTATTTTTGGACGCACGTTTCAGCTCATTGTATTAAATCAGCAACGGGGTAATGATGATGACTAACTGGTGGCAGCTCGTCTCGTAGCGACACTTTCTGGGTATCTTGCAATACAACTGGACAGCATTGAGTGAAGTTATGAAATGATTATGTAGATAAATGGTTATTATGTAAGAAAATAACGTCTTTATAACCAGCCTCGAGGCAACGTCTATTGCCGTTCACCTGTCTACTCTACTCATTTTCCCCCCTACTTAGATTTTTTTGACAGCATATTATAGTCCTTACCGGCAAGCGCCCTTACCCTAGAGGTTAGTAGTCCTGCATGAGATGGATTATTAGCGTTGGAAAAACAATTAGCGAGAGAGAGAGAGAGAGAGAGAGTACGAGGACTGAAAGGGAAGGAAGCGAAGCGAGTAGAGGGGGGTTCGAGTGAGCAAAATAATCGGATGAGTCAAGCAAAGAGCGCGGAGAATACGCCGAGCCCCTTTCTGGGTGGGACGATCTGTAGACGATCTGTAGCTGTAGGCATAAGCCAGGGATAGTTAGTTAGGTACAGATCGGAATGGTTTGCGATGGTTATATTCTCCCGACCATGCGAACTGGTTGGAATTGCTTGGGTTTGAAGGTCCCATAGTCTATGGTCCTTGGTCCTTGGTCCTTGGTCCATGGTCCATCGTCCATGGTCCATTATCAAGCAACTACATTTATAAAAGTTGCTTGTTTGTGAACATTCTCGCTCCTGCTATTCCTCTATCTCCTCTTGTATCTCCACATCTCGCCAACTCAATTACTAAACGTAGTCCGGCTTCTACGGAAATTAAGCACCTTCTGCACCTGCCGGCCTGTCCACCCGCCCTGCCTTAACTCCTGCAGCTCATCTGCAAAACCCTTCTGTCGTGTATTATTCTTATCCAACAAGAAAGGAGGAAATAAACTAGAATATTAAATATAAACATCCAAGCCAAAGATTCAGAAAAAGAAATACAAACCGAGCCGGAATTAATATATATATCCACCGTATCGTCCAATTTATTGTCACTGCAGCCAATACACAGAGCTTGTTATGTATGTAAGCAACAGTGACTATCGTATATGGAATCAATTTAAGAACCAAACCACAATGTAAGCTAACGATTGGGTTGTGATGTTGGGGAACTCACGGACGATTCGGAATGGGGAATGGGGAATGGGGAATGTGGAATGTGGAATGTGGAATGTGGATTGTGGATTGTGGATTGTGAATTAGAATAATTATTTGGAGTATGAGTACGGCGGTTCACTAGTGTTACACTTGGATAATCTCGTTGACAGTGGGCTTCTTAGATAGACCGCTTGTATACAGACATTTTAGAATTTGTACTCGCTCTTGGTTAATCCACTCGTATAGGCATGTCATTCCACCAAGCAATCGCGCCTATCTTCTCCCACTGCCTCACCGTCTCATCCGTCTCGCCCGTACTCACCACCTCTCCCTGGCATCTTTCTCCACCTCCTCTCAACACTCCTGCTAACAAAGTTCTAGCCCTATCTGCTAAAATGAGGTTCTCTTATCTAATCACGTTTTCCGCGTACATTTTATTGGCCCCTACCACCGTTTCGTCTATCCCTCACGATGACTCTATGGATATGCAGGGAGATGTTGTACCTGCGTCTCCGGCTGGGTCTACTCCTGCGTTAGGTGCGTCGCTACCACCAGTACCACCACCTCCACCACATCCATTTATGCCCCCGTCTCCAGTCAGTATGAACGGGCGCCACCACCACGGTGGCTCGATTTTAAATGACCCGCATTTAGAACCCCAGCAGAAAGCGTTCTGGGAAGCGTACAATACTACCAACTTTCTCAATGAAAATATCACTGGTGGAAAATCTGCTAAAGGCTTACTTATGGCCCATATGGCGCTTACTTTTATTGCCTGGTTCTTCCTGTATCCAGTGTGCGTGACCATTTCCGGCGAAGAATCCGCCTCTTCAATCTACGTGGTATTCCAAACTATTCAATCAACTGTAGCTCTTGTGGCCCTCCTCTGTCTAGTCCTATATGCTCCAACCGCTCCAAATCTCTATCCAGCAAATGCCTACGGCAAAATGTCAATTATCTTATTCTTTGTTGTAATTGTCCACTGGTCTTCAATGATGATCAAACGTCTTTCTACATGGGCTCTCAACTCGTCGGTAAACCAGCCCCTTGATGGGGCAGAATATATGTTGGCAAATATGAATCATAGCCTTTATAGGCGCCCTCACGACAGGCCTTCTCATGATAGCGGCCATGCTTCTGGTTCCGATGATATCACAACTCCAACCACAAGCAACAACATCACGACCACTGTAGGCGACTTCCCGCCTGATATTGATGCAACTGGCTATGATATGGATGTCGAAGACGTCGAAGACGACAACGAGGTGGATGCTCTCAACCCTGATAACCACAACCGTCAACCTATTATGTTTGAAGTCCGCCTCCAAGACAAGCTGTTTGCGCGTCTCTTTAAATATCCCTCTGTCAAAGCGGGTGTTACGAAACTTGAACAATCGGCAAGTATTGTTTATACTTTAGTTAACAAACCTCTCTTTGTATTTGCATTTACTTATTTATTAACTGGAGTTGCTGTGTTTTATAGACTTGGAATGGCTAATCGAGTCTTCAGTCTATTGGCTCATTTTATTAAAGGCAGCGTTTTTTTCTTGTTTGGTATTGTCACTCTTGGCAGATATTGCGGTGCCTTTGCAAATCATGGAATGGCTTGGAATATTCGCCCTAACTCTGACTTGGACCCAGATTCTACTCTGTTCCTCAGAAAATCGAAAATTATGGATGGCGCTTATTCTCCGCTGCATGGTTCCGTTTCGCCACACAAGAATATCGTATCTCGATTTCTTGATGCTCTGGTTTCTCGTATCCCTTCCATGGAATTCGTTGAATGCTTTCTCATATTCTTCTATGGAGTGACCAATGTGTTCCTCGAAAGACTGGCCAACCCTCATGGTGCTTGGGCCCATAAGGATCTTCAACATGTTTCCATTGCATTCATGTATCTAGGGGGTGGCATCTGCGGATTAATTGTCGAATCCGGAATGTTTCGTATATTCTTATCGAGTAGATTCCATGAAGCAGATGACTTCGTATCTAAAGCACGGTCTTCTTTCACGTTCAATCCTATTGCTGCATTCATAGTCTTTTGGACTGGTGTCTTGATGTCTCAACACCAACAGGAGTTGCAATTGGCCACTGAAATCCATGCTCAGTGGGGGACTTTACTTTGTGTCGCAGGAATCTTCCGTCTTTTCACCTATCTGATGCTTTACTCGGTACCGCCTACCTCCACCAAACCGTCCCATCCATTTACCGAGCTTATTGTCTCTTTCTGCCTCATATGTGGAGGTATGGTATTTATTGAATCGAATGCAGAGTCGGTTGAAGCCATGATCTATCTTGGTCTCGATTCGATGTTTTCTTTGAATGTTAACGTTGGATTTGCTGTAGTTATTATGTCTTGGGTCATGATCGTCCTTACCATAAAAGGGTGGATTTCTCGCCGTTAAAGTTACACAAATGTGAGTTTGTTTGTTTTATTTACAAATGTTTTTCTTTTATCCACCTGTTTTTCCTTTTCCCCTTTCTATTATTACGACATCTGAATAGTTTTTCTATACCTCTAGTGTGACCGGTTCTGTGTTTTCTATTATATTTTTTTTATTTGTATTTCAGGCTTTATGCTTCACCCAATAACTACATATACGTGTACAATAAATATTAAGATTTACACACTAGCAATTCTCTCTCCAATAATGACAGCAGAGGGAGTCATAACAGCCAACTTGACATAAACTAGATGAGTGGTTTGATTCCAAAACAAATTTGACCCTGCAAGCCAACTCGTCCATTGATTTCTCTAGTCTCCTTTGCCTCTTCGTAACCCATCGGGAGCTTATACTGTCTACCTTGCCTCAACTCCGTGTCTTTCAATGTCATTGTGGAATACTTCGCTGTCCTTGGTATCTCCCGTGTATCATATTTCGTATCAAGTTTGAGTACAGACGGTAGCCAGTGATAATAGGAACCAATTGAGGTGTCCCATACTTGACGGCTTAGCCTCTTGATTATTCCGTCGCAACTAAACGTCTGTCCATAAACAAAAAAACAATGGAAACAGAGAAGGTGGACAAGATCAATTAGTTGGTTCTTGGAATCAATTGCTTTATTCTCTTCAAGAATACCTGCGTTCTTTATAACTGTGCTGGGATGACGTCATCTGCAAAGATTTGAGGTTGGTTCTCAAGGACTTCTCATATATAGCTGTGTTGGAAGAGAAGCCAATACAGAGTACGGATCTTGCCTTACCAACTCAGCTGAGAAAGATGCAAATGGTTGATACGCGGTTTGGAGAACGATCGCCGACAAGCATCCTTTTATAGGTAAATTACACAGTGCATATTTGAACGCGAAAACGCTCGACGCGTTTTTCAATGCATGCTTTTATTGAAGGTTGCCGACGTTGCTTATATCTTTGTCTCTTCTCCTATAATTTGTCAGACCGGTAGATATTCAGGCTTCGTTTTCAAACTTTGTCTTTCGTTCCTTTAACAAGATGTCCTACGATCAACCTCGTGTCTATTCTACAAGTGTATATCCTCGCGAGGAGACAGAAACTACTCCTCGGTCCGAGATCCTGAATTTATTCAAACATTTCATTCAAGAGTTTTGGATTGAAAATAGATATGTCTACCGTGATCAATTGCGTGAAAATGTTCTTATTAAAAAATACTGCCTTACTGTAGACGTTGGCCATATTTTGGCTTTTGATGAAGATTTGGGACAAAGGCTAGCTGACGAACCAGGCGAAATGTTGCCAATTTTCGAGAACGCTGCTAAAGAAGTAGCTAGAAGAATTGTTTATCCATCAGAGATGATCAATGAGAACAATGAAGAATCTAGTGATTCTAATAACTTGACATCGATCCCAATGTGCCACATTATCCTCAAGTCTTCGTCTAGTCCCATTTCAATTAGAGACTTGAATGCCAAATATATATCTCGGTTGGTTCGAATCCCTGGTATAATTATCGGCGCTTCCACATTATCTTCTAAGGCCACGCAGCTACAGATAATTTGTAGAACATGCCGCCATATGCACCGTATAGATATCGCTGGCGGGTTTTCCGGTATACAACTGCCACGTAATTGCTTAGGACCCGCTCCTCCTGGCGGTGAACCAAAAAATTGCCCAATGGATCCTTATGTGATTGTCCACGATAGATCTACCTTTATTGACCAGCAAGTACTCAAGCTTCAAGAAGCCCCGGATATGGTCCCGGTTGGTGAAATGCCCCGCCATATCCTACTATCTGCTGACAGATACTTGACCAATAGAATCATACCCGGTACCAGATGCACTATTACAGGAATTTATTCAATTTATCAAAATAAAGTTAAAGGTCAAAGTGCTGTGGCTATTCGTAATCCTTATGTTCGGGTAGTCGGTATTCAAACAGACCTTGATCGCGATATCAATCATAGCAATACTGTTTTTACTGAAGAAGAGGAAGAGGAATTCTTGGCTCTATCGAGAACACCCAACTTATACGAAACTTTTTCCAATAGCATTGCCCCTTCTATCTATGGCTCGGCAGATATAAAAAAGGCTATTGCTTGCTTACTCATGGGAGGTTCTCGTAAGTTCTTGCCTGATGGCATGAGACTTCGTGGAGATATTAATGTTCTTTTGCTCGGAGATCCCGGTACTGCCAAATCTCAATTATTAAAGTTTGTTGAAAAGGTCTCACCAATTGCTATTTATACATCTGGTAAAGGTTCTTCTGCTGCTGGTTTGACAGCTTCTGTGCAGAGAGAGAGCTCAACTAGAGAGTTTTACTTGGAAGGCGGTGCTATGGTGCTGGCAGATGGAGGAGTTGTTTGCATTGATGAATTCGATAAAATGAGAGATGAAGATCGGGTAGCGATTCATGAAGCCATGGAACAACAAACAATTTCAATTGCCAAGGCTGGTATTACTACGATTCTCAACTCTCGTACAAGTGTTTTAGCGGCTGCTAATCCAGTGTTTGGTCGCTATGATGATATGAAAAGTCCTGGTGAGAATATTGATTTCCAAACCACTATTTTATCGCGGTTTGATATGATTTTCATTGTTAAAGATGATTATAGTCAAGCCAGAGATAAGACGATTGCTAGCCATGTTATTGACACTCATATTAATGGTAATTCTGCTTCAACTGAAGTAGAAGGAGAAATCCCTATGGATAAGATGAAGCGATATATATCGTATTGTAGAACGAAGTGTGCTCCCAGGCTATCACCAGAAGCCTCTGAAAAGCTTGCCAGTCACTTTGTAGGCATAAGAAAGCAAGTTCATCAAAGAGAGCTTCAAGCGAATGAACGTTCATCAGTACCAATTACTGTGCGTCAATTAGAAGCGGTCATCCGTATTACTGAGTCAATTGCAAAACTACATCTATCGCCTATTGCTACTGAGCAACATGTTGATGAGGCGATCAGACTATTTTATGCATCTACTATGGATGCTGTAGGGCAAGACGGTGAGAGCAGACAAGATCTCATCCAAGAGGTTAGTAAAATTGAAGAGGAGCTCAAGCGAAGATTACCAATTGGTTGGAGTACATCGTATCAGACTCTTCTTCGAGAGTTTGTTAATGGACCTAAAAACTATCAAAAGCATGCTCTAGATAGAGCTCTAGATGTTTTAGAGAGACGAGATACTCTTCAGTTCCGTCATCAACGAACTAATATTCTTCGGGTGGGTGTTTAATTTATGTTTTCTTTATTTGCGTATATATATGATTAATGGATGTAATTTATTTTCTATTTGTGACAAGCTTGCTTTACCTGATGGCCATAAGATATTTCGAGTTACTTTTGTTTTAGCCCAAATTTCTGTCCATTTTCTTTCTCACCATCAGCTACTCTTTCTATTGACTTGATATATTGAGGTATATGATAAAACTAGCTCTGTTCAGAGTTGTCAAGACACGAGCTGTTCGGCAAGGGCCCGATCAGTACCATCACGTGACTAGTATTTTTTTGGGACACGCCGTCCCCGAACAATTCACAGATGATAGGTAGGCTCATCCTAGGTACACAAGAACAAATTCTACATGATCATTCCCATAAATTGATAAAAATACAATGCAATTCTTGATGTAATCACTAAACCAACCAAGCAACAACGAAATATATATCAGCTCAACCCGAGTGCCAGTCCCTGCAACCAGGGTAAGAATTTCGAACCACCCTCGCACCCACCCAATGCTAACCTAACCCGAGTGAAATGCTGAATTTGACGAATCCAAAAACACCCACATACTTCACATACTTCAGTTTTCCATTTCGCGTATTTCACAGCGTTTCCAAATAGAAATGTCCTATCGAAAACAGCAACTAACACGAGGAGGCATTCCGCCCCCGGTTCGTGGGGTTGTACATCAACCTCCTATGCCGCCTCCTAATGCTTACAATGGAGCAGCTCCACCTCCATTGGCTGGCCGCCATGGTATGGTAGATCCACATTACCTTCGCAAACCTACCGACCTCAACCTACCAGATAAAATCGAGGCCGTAATCCCCGAGGCAAAGTTATATACAGACTTGCAAGATGCTGAGCGCCGTTTGGACGCCACTATTAGTCGCAAGAAAATGGATCTTCAAGACACTATTGCTCGTAGTATCATGAAAACCAAGACTTTACGCGTATTTATTTCTAGTTCTGTTACTGACCAGCCATGGCAGAACGTTCCTCGGTTGGATGACAACTCGTTTGATTTTATGGATTCTCAGAATGCCCCCTCCTGGAACTTACGTATTGAAGGAAGATTGGTTGACGATGTAAGTAACACCAACATCACCTTCGCACCTCGCTCGTCCCGAAGAACCTCCCCTGCTAACTCAGATATAGACACCTGCTGATGATCCAAATAGAAGAAAGTTTAATTCGTTCTTCACAAGTATTACTGTCGAGATGGAATGTGTAGATGATCCTGATGTGGTCATTGAGAATAATATTGTTGAGTGGCATGAACCTCTCCCGGCAGCTGTGGCTGCTTCTGCTCAAAACGTGGAATTCGACGTGTTGGATATCAGAAGAAAAGGTGATAGAAATGTGAAAGCAAAGATCACCATGCAATTGAAAGAATACCCGGATATATTTAAGTTGTCTCCTCAGTT
Organism: Sugiyamaella grinbergsii; assembly: GCA_030579895.1. Lineage (NCBI taxonomy): Eukaryota > Fungi > Ascomycota > Dipodascomycetes > Dipodascales > Trichomonascaceae > Sugiyamaella > Sugiyamaella grinbergsii. Next base: position 12,196 of record JAKTRT010000032.1, read on the forward strand.
ATCCAAAATATTGGCGATTAAGGAGGAAACAAAGGCAGGCGTTGTGGTTGCTCTTTGGCACTATATCAAATTCCATAAATTGCAGGACAACGATGAAAAGCGGTTGATCAAATGCGACGGTCCTTTGAAGGAATTATTTGGCAGGGATATGATATTGTTTCCTCACATTATGGATTTATTGACACCTCATCTCAGTCCTCGCGATCCCATAGTTATTAACTATGAAGTCAAGGTAGACCGCGATCAGCCAGTTGGTGAGACTGCTTATGATATTGAGATAGAAATAGATGACCCGGTAAGAGCTGAACTAACTAAGACTCTTGAAACTTGGTATAATGATCAGCCTCAGATTCTAGATATTGATAGCCATATTGCTTTGGCAGTACAAACTCTCAATACTTCGCGGTTGAAGCGGGACTTTTTCTCCCAACTAGCGGAAGATCCAGTTGATTTTATTAAAAGATGGATTGCGTCACAGGCGCGAGACCTTAAAATCATTACTAGTGACAAGGCTTTTAATGAAGAAGAAGCAAGACATTCATCCTTTTATAATGATGAGCTTGTTAGTCAAAGTATTCATTTATTACTTAATAAGTAGTCGACTATGTAGTATTAATATATTTATCTAGATTTTTTTGTTACTTGTACTTGTACTTGTAGTGGGAGGAAATTCCTGTCGCCATTGTACAATAGCGGCAACACAGTGAACCGCATGATTTCTGTTAGAGATTTTATTCTGATATATGAACTGTTTCTCTGTTTATATTTCTACCTCGTTATTGCGAGAATTAAGAGTATTTCTGTCTCTCTTGAAATTAACGACACGCGCGGCTAAAACAAAAGTTAGTATTTATAGCGTTGCAGAAGTCGCTAAATACCACTTCATTCTGGATCGTCTAACTTAACTCTCTATCTCTGGCCATCAATTGCCAGTTACAGATCTCCTATTTTATCAATAATAGAATTCCAGCATTCACTGAGTATTTAAACTACACGATCTAGAACAACGCTCTTCGTCATGTCTGAGTTGACGTTCTTTCGTGATAAACATATCGAGTATATCAAGTCACTGGACACAAAGCAGGATGAGCTGCAGTATTGGTATAGTGAACATCTACGGATAAGTGGGTTATACTGGGGGCTCACAGCGCTGGATCTGATGGACTCAATTGATAGTCTACCAAGGGATGAAGTGATAGATTTCGTCAAGAAATGTCAGCATGAAGACGGCGGCTTTGGCGCCCATCCGAATCATGATGCCCATATTTTGTATACGCTTTCGGCAATTCAAATCTTGCTGATGGAAGATGCATTAGATGAGATTGATACAGAAAAGGCTACCAACTATATTTTGTCGCTTCAAAAAGAAGGAGGCGAAGTGATGGGAGATCAATATGGCGAGATTGACACACGATTCATTTACATAGCAGCACAGGCATTATCAATTTTAGGCAAGTTAGACAGGTTCAATGTTGACGGAGCAGTGGATTTCATATCGAGATGTCAAAACTTTGATGGCGGATTTGGGCTTGTGCCCGGAGCAGAAAGTCATTCTGCCCAGATCTTTACATGTATAGCAGCTTTGGACATTCTAGGAAGACTAGATCTTGTCAATGTTGATTTATTATGTTGGTGGCTGTCCGAAAGACAACTACCATCCGGGGGACTTAATGGGCGGCCGGAGAAATTGCCTGATGTATGCTATAGTTGGTGGGTTTTGTCATCTTTGTCGATTCTAGGAAGACTGGATTGGATTGACGGAAGCAAATTGAGGGGGTTCATACTAGAAGCTCAGGATTCAGAGACAGGAGGAATTGCCGATCGGAAGGGTGACATGGTGGATGTTTTCCATACGAATTTCGGTATCGCGGGCCTGAGTTTGCTTGGATACGAAGGTCTAAAAGAAGTGGATGCTACGTACTGTCTTTCAAAGCGAGTTACAAAAAGAATCAAGAAATGGGAAAACCCAAAAAGTAAATAGCATTTTAACTAATAAACTTTCTCCTTCCATGTGTCCCTATTTCGCTTCTGAAGCTTTGTTCTAGAAAATCTATTCATTGTCCAGCAGTTTGCGTAGCTTGAAAAAAGGAACATTTAGATTGCATGCAAGCAACTACTATCAAAAAAGCGACATTACAACTTATATTAAAAGTACAAGAATTTCTGTTCCGAAGTGCCTCTACTGGGGTTGTACTCAATCCAGCAGATTTTGTTTCCTTGGATTAAAGGTCCAGGGTTGACGACATGGCAGCCTTCATATGTGGCTCTGAACGGTGGGGTAGTAACATCTGCTAGGACCATGACTGATGGGAGAGGCGTTAGAGACAGTGAGTGGTCATAGTTCCACGATACTGGCCGGATAGAAAGAGGAAACGGCGAAAGATGACCCTGATCAAGGATTGTTTTGACGACCTTTCTTGCCTCGGCAGTATCTGGTGGGATATGCGGTTTGTTGGTTGGCTTTATGATTTTGGATGAATCGTTAAGCAGTTTATCGAGTGCTCGACGTTGCGTTAGAGTTTCTTCAGAGTCCGAATCTTCCAGCAGGTCAAGCTCAATATCACCGGTACTGTGTTCATTGGATTCTGAATCTATTTCCATACTTGCAGAGGTAGTTTCTTTTTGGTTTGAAAATAGAATCGAATTTCTCCGAAATCTTGATCCAAAATCATCACGGATTACTACTATTTCCTGTGAGAGGTAAGTCATTCGACAAGGGTTGCTCGCAAACGATGACTCTGGCGATGCTCGCTTTATCCGATTCGTAAATAAACTAGGAACTGGTTGTAGTGGGAACAGTGGAGTTGCCCCTGACGAAAATGTAGAGGCCCATGCATCATTATCGCCAACTACAAAAACTAATTTACATTCCGAAGCTATTTTCGGGAATTCTCTCAATAGCTGAGCGAGAAAATCAAATGACTCTTTGTATTGAGTGGAATTGCCACTGGCTTGGAATGGGGTCGATTTGAAACTCCCGGGAAATATTATTGAGACCGGAAGAAGTGCTTTTTCTAACATGTCAACTTCCTGCTGTAAATGACTAAATAGCTTCCTTAATGCATCTATGGTCCTTAGTTGATCCAAAAATATATTCATTCCTAGAATCACGATACGATGGTTCGAGTGTTGACGTTCTTCTAAAATCAGTTGCTTTTCAAGGCTACGATCGATCCGTTCAACCCTACGAACCGTACCGCCATTCAAGGATGTCGTATGAACACCTAAGAAATCAATGTTACCATAGGCAACTTTGCTTGCTTCTCTACGTTCAGCTGGAGGTGGACCAATCGTACCTACAACAAACCTATCATTGAAATATACTCCATCGCAAAGAATAAAATTACCAGCAGTGTAATACAATCCTTCAGCTGGTATGGTCTGAGAAATATCCAATTGGATTGTGCCCGACGTATCTTGTAGCCACCATTCACCATCGGGCCCCTTGGCAATAAATCCAAATAATAGAAATTGACTATGATTCCGTCCTAACATATTATGTATCATTGTAATTGAGTAAAACTTAGCTCCTGATATGCTGCCAGTATTATTTACATTGGCTCTAAATGACGGGGTTTGAAACGACTCATTGCGAAGAATCCTATTGTAAACAAGATTATATCTGGTAATGAACAATGACGATTGATCTTTGGCTGGAGCCAAAAGTGTGGGCTTTGACTTTGGGATATCGAAATTTTTCTTTACTGGATCATAGGAATAGAATGGTTGATGCTGGGCATTTACTACTTGAAAGTAATCTTTCCATGATTGATTAGACGGTAATTCTCCGCCTGGAGTATCAGCAATGGTCTGGTTTTTATCTGCAGGAACCGGTGCGCTGTCCCTATTAGCACTGTCATCACTGCCATTTCCAGATTCTGCTACTCTTCCTACTTTTTCGGAATTTAATATGTCACGAATTATCTCTTTCAACGAGGGCCCTTCAATGAACAGCCCTCGATCCTGATCTTTCCATCTACGAGATATTTCATCTAAAACCTTCTCTGCTTTTGAGCCCCTCCAGTCAACGCCAAAATTATGACCTAAGAACTCAGTTAAAACATCCAGTGCAGTTGATTTCAAGTTCAGTCCATGTTTCTTAGACAAAATTCGGTATGCCACGGGTCTGACTTGAGAAGGAGTTAATTGAATCGGCAGAACCGCGGGTACAGACGATCCACTAGATGAATATAAAAGTTCTTTAGTGGTTATCAAAGTCATTACGGGAAGATGGAAGGCGAGATCAAACCAAAGTATACAACTCGATATCGTTTGAAATGTGAATATAGAGCGACGCGTTGACGCGAGTTTCAATTAACCGTGAAATTTAGCCGTATGTGGGTGGACGCGTATGATGAAGTAAGCAAAGGTAGGAAAGCTCAAAACACTTCCAGGCTCATTCGTCAGACTTTCAGTTAGCACCAGTATTCTGGTTTCACTGCTTACTACGAACTTGTCGATGATGATATATCAATTATTGTCATGTAATACTCTGTCTCAAATCATGTTTTTTCCTTAGTAGGAGATCTTTTTTTCGGTGGATCGCCCAGAGTTCGTAGCCGCCGGATGTAGCCGCAATAGAGGCTATATCTCTATCGACGGCTCCAAATTATGAAAACGCCGAAAGACGTCATCTATTGGACTTCGTGGCCAAGCTGGTTAAGGCGTGCGACTGTTATGAGCACTTCAGTGGTTTTAATTGTTATCGCAAGATCGAGAGTTCAATCCTCTCCGAGGTCGGTTTTTTTTGTTCATTTAAACTTTGCATGCTGCTCTAGGTTTGGGATAATGCTTACATGGGCCCTGCAGAAACTACGTTCAATTCTAGCTATCTACCAATGAAACTTGCCATTTTATTTTTATCCTCAGTCTATAGTGATAACAATACCGGGAAACAAAATGAGTTTCCGTTAAGCTATTGCTTCTCGATAGACGAGTGAGGCAGAATTTCCTGTGGAAATACCGCCCTTATCGGCGGAGCTCAACCCGACGTCATCCAGTATTCCAAGGGGGTGTCGTGGTGGGTTTATATCGTCGAACCTATCGATTGGCCTTTCTTTTCTTTACTTTATTATACAACATATGCTTCCTCAATTTCAACATGACCTGGCGTTCGTTACTACATTTGCTGTGATATTCGCCTCTTTCCTTGAAATGCTTCAGCTCTCCGAGACTATATTCAAAGACGTTGAAATTCCGAGAATCGACCATCTGAACTTTTTTCTAGACAATTCTGTCAAGAAGATTGGCATAAAAGACATATTTGTACTAGAGAGTGGGTTAGGTAGGTACTTTGTATCTTGTAGAAATTCACGGTTAGTCCTACGCTGGTCACTAAATCACTGAATTGACAATAAGAATACGAAGGACCCACGAGATGGTAGAAGACAAGGGACTAGATTATGTAACGGGATCGATTCCCACATCAATGTTGTTATAATATTAACTCTCGTAATATACTATTGTACCTAAAGCTGTTATATCGTCAACTCAGGCTAGGAAAAAGTCTGACCCTAAGGATGTGGGAGTAGGGCAAGGAATTGGAGCATCCGCCAAACGGAGTTTCAATATATCTAGTTTCCAATCGGCATAATCCATATCTTACTGAGTCAAAGCAAAGATCAATGAGATCTTAGATGATCTGAAGGCTAGCACAGAACAGAAATCTTTCTTATAATTTAATAGAGCTATTTTAGAATTGAATTAGTTCGTATTGCTCACAATACATTTATAATCATGTCGATGATAAGTACTGTTGTAGCCCCCAATTCCACGCTTCATGCTGTATTTGCTAGAGTCATCTGGCCAGATACCTATAATTTAGTGGCTGCTAAGAACTCATCAATTGATATCTATGCTTTTACGAAATATGGATTGAGAATGATCCAAGCCATACCAGTATATGGACAAGTAGAGAGCCTAATTGCTTTTCGACCAGTGAGAAGTACTGGAAATAGTAGCTCGGAACTCATTGACTGGTTATTCTTCTCTTTAAGCGATGGGACATGTCATGTACTTTGCTATTCAGATCATGATTTTGTCTCTTTCAAAAGTGCAGAACCAGAGAATAGAAAAGAATTTTCTCCACCTCCTACTTCCACTCTGATCCACAAAGCAGTAGTCGATCCGACTGGATCATTTATTGCAATTTATATGACTGTCGGATATGTCAGCATATTCAAGATATCTAAAAAGGCAACTGAGAATATTCTAAAACCGTATGGCGTTTCAATGACAACGGCAAAAAATGTTGGCCGCCCCAGCACCAGTTATCGCAGGCTGGATAATATTTTTGAAAAGGCAAACATGGTGACCCCTGTTGACTTTGTAAATATTGAGAATATGATCTTTGTACCCGGAATGAAGTCCCCTACGCTAGCTATAATTCATAATCAGCGAGAGGGCACTGGCCGTAGAAGATCTAGTGCCCATGATACTGGCAACGAAAACTCATTTTACAATGTCAAATTGTTAACTGTAGACTCCTCGGGTTCTAAATTATTATCTCGGGCATCTTGGAGTAACATCAATTACTTTAAGTTCCATCTCATGATCCCCATATCCGAACCATTGGGAGGATTTTTATTATTAGGTGGCCAATCTTTGATGTATTGTAGTGGATCTGAAAAGTTACGGACTGGCCAGGGGGCCGAAAAGCTAGATATCCTACATGTAGTGTTTAGCGAAGGTGCTGTAAATGGTGACCAGGATCAGTTTTCCGCTTATGCTGAAATTAATTACGACCGCTTTTTAGTGATTACCAAAAGCGGTCTTTTGTATCTGCTCTATCTTGAAGCTCAAGGCGATCAAGGGAGAGAAATTGAAGCGCGATTAATATCGGTTGGTCAAACGTCTCCTGCAACAGAACTCGTTCACCTGTCATCGAATACCTTTTTCGCATCCAGTCATTCGTCATTATCGATCTTATTTAAGCTGGATACCGACACCCGTCCGTTCTCCATTAATACAATCCAGGAAATAGAAAACCTTGCTCCGATAATTGATTTCAATATAGAAAATGACGATAATGGCAACTCAGCGATTATTTCCTGTTCAGGAGGATATCATGGTAGTTCATTGAAGAGAATTGAATATGCCGTGCAGCTGAATACCGATCTAGAAGTGGATTGCAGTGATTATGCCCTGACGACTACGGATACAATTAAAGCTATTTGGCCGGTTGACAAATGCGTCACAGTTTTGTCCTATGTATCTCAGACGCGATTTTTATTTATGGACAGCAATCATGATTTTTCGGAGCTAAACGAGTGGAAGGGACTCAAAACAAATGTCGGTTCCTTATTAGTAGGGATGTTTAGTGATGACACCATCGTACAAGTTACCGAGAGTGAAATTTCTCTGCCGCAAGTATCCAAATATTGGTCAGACACGGGATCTATTAGTTTTGCCTCTCTTGCTAAGGGCTATTTGACCGTATGCACCGATCGTAAATCGATAGTTGTCTTTGATAGTAGCCTATCAGTGGTCCATTCTCATTCATTCGACGATTTCATTTCAGCATTGGCTATGAAATACGATGGATCTTGTTATTGTGTTGGGTTTTGGAATACTCCAAAACTACTAGTGGTCGATGTATCTGGTGATACTGAACACACTGTGGATTTGCAATCTAATGCCCTTCCAAGATCTATATTATTTCCAGCACAAGCTACTGCCGGTGAAATTCTTGTTGGTATGGCTGATGGTTCTTTATTCATCTATGATGTCTATAATAATAGAGAACTAAATCAGTTCCGCATTGGGGATCAAGCGGTATCGCTCTTTCCAGTCAAAGATCTTGCTATCGCAGTATCTAATCAACTATTTGTCGTGAAAAAACGGCCAGATCATCTCTTCGGGAATGCCCAATATTTCACAATAAAAGTAAATTTCGAAATACCCACCGCATTATCATATTTTGATCAGTTCTGCCCAGGTTACATCATATCGGCTTCTGTAGATGGAGTGTTGAAAGCATCGGACATCTTTGAAGTTCCAAAATACATCTGTACACAAGAAAGGCGGTTTAGCGGTCAACTTGCACGAAGAGTAACTCAAAATATTGCATTGGGTTTCACGATGGTAGGAACACTTGCAGGGGATAACATATCGGCCACTGAGGTGTCCTCCAAACGCAGCAACGTTCAATTATTAGAATCATCTAGTTTCGACACCATCGATAGTTTTGACTTGAATGAATCAGAATCTTGTGAGAACGTTCTATCAATATCTTCAGATTTGATGGAATTCGAAGGTTTTATCGTAGGAACGAGTTTGGATGATGGTGGTCCGAATGATCAATCAACGCTATCGACTGGTAAAGGACGAGTTCTTCTGTTTACTTCGAGCCAAGAGTCTAGAAATTTAAAGCTTGAACATGAGTTAGAGCTTCCTGGGTCGATATTCAAAGTAGAGTTAATGGACCAAAAGCTGACTGCGCCAACTGTCCGATTTCTGGTGACGGTTCAGTCAAGGGTCAGAGAAATTCTTCTTAATCGAATCTCTGACGGAAGTTTCCGACTGGAACTGATCAGTGAAACAACTCTACAGAGTAGCACGATCCCATTATTCATATCTTCGTTAGAGGAACAGGTGGTGGTTGGAGAGCTACTACATAAGGTAACGCTGGGAGATTACTCGCCATCTAATCCGTTGAGCAAAACATTATCATGCGTAGGCGGATATTGGCATTCAAATGCTGTTGTTGTTGCCAAAGATAGAGTTTTGGTGGCAGACAATGAACTTAATATCTCCCTTTTAGAGCCTTCTAGCGGCAACGTTTATGACGAAGAAAACCCGACACCATGTTTAGAGGAATCAGGAACTTATCATTTGGGAGAACTAGTAAATCAAATCCGTCGATTAGATGCCAATAACCACTGGAGTTCGATATTCGATAGTCACCCTAGGATCAAGGGTAGGATAGTGCCGCAGGCGCTGATTGGTACTGTTTCTGGAGGGATTTATCTTTATAGCGAAATCAACGATTACTTACTTGTACAAGGTCTTATAGCAGCTCAAAACAATATCATTGGTAGTTCGATAAGTGCAAATTCTCCGTCTGGTGGGAACGAAGCCGTATATTTATATCATGAGTAGGTAACTGTGGATTTAGTTGGAACTTACAAACTCACTAGCTAACACACTTTTTCTAGATATCGATCAGTTTTCCCATCAAGCCTTTATCACTGTTTTATTAATGGTGATATTTTGAAAATGTTTTCGAGAGTGAACCACTATGGTGAAGAAAGGATATTTACAGGTTCGTATGGCGGTCACGATACATCTTTCGACTTGACAGATATAGAGTCCGTTTCTTATCTCCTTTCACGGAGTTAACAATACACCGTTAGTACTACTACCAAAGTTTATTACAATTAGTCTATACTGAATGTCAGTGACTTATATATATATCGCTAGATACACGTGAAAATTACATACGATGAATTTGATCATCGGCAAATTGACTAGCAGAATCAAGATTATCCCACCATTTAAAGAGATAGCTTTCGCAAATAAGCTTGAACCAGGGGGTAAATGTGAGTTCTACAGGAGTTAGTATTCACGCTATTCCACGAGCTGGGCAGATTAAGACTTACGTGGATCTTTGAACATGTCCAATAATTCTGATTTAGACACATATCTGCTGTCTTTAACTTCATTGGGATTAACGTCCAGTTCTGGATCTGACCGAGTGAAGAGAATATAGTCGATTTCATGCTCACCCCACACTCCGCTGCTAGGAGCGACATAATATATTCTCGTGAGGAAATCGAAATTGTCTACTGGGATCTGAATGTCTCGTTAGAATATTTTGTCTGACGACCCGTGTAGCATGCAACCATTACTTACAAAATGCTCCTTGATCCCCAGCTCTTGATCCAGCTTTCTCTGGGCTGCTTGCTTAACTCCGGTAATGGAAGTCGGCAAGTCATGGCCAAGCTCCGATGGGACAGCTAATGGATGCGAGCAGCAAGTATTGGTCCACATTCCTGGGAACGTAATTTTCTCATCGGCTCTTTGTTGGAGCAGTAGCTCTCCTTTTGAATTGAACAAAAAGACAGAAAACGCCCTATGCAGAAGTCCTCGGTTGATGTTGGACATCAAATGACAAGTTTTTTTACTGGCACCTCCGATGGGCTTATCGTCCCAATCAAGAACAATACACACTTCGTCCATCAACTTGATTTGCTCTTCGTCGTGGCCAGCAAAAAGATCAGGATCGTTATTGGAGCTTGACGAGCTTCCAGACTTCGAGTCATTGGTCGAGATAGCGAATACGTCAGGAAACGATGTCGAGATGTTATTACTTGTAAGTGACCTGGTGCTTGTTTCGAGGGAATCAGTGGCAGCAACATCACCGTTTGCGGTTATAGACACGACTGTTCCATTAGTTGAGGCAACAGTTTTTGTTGACATAGTGGATAATTAACGATAGTGACTGTATGAATAAGCAAAAACAAAAAATACCAATATATATATATATATATATATTAACTGGGCAAGAATCTACGATTATTGAGAACGGGTTTTTTTGCATGTAACGAATATGTCCTGCAATGGTATCTACAGGAGAGGAGAAGTGAGATTCTGGTGCGGCGCTAGTCGAGAGAGAAGTGCATCCAGGGGTATACATGTGAAAGTGAAATGGTTAGACGGCTAGTGGTGAAGATGGACCTCTTTTTTAATTCACGTATAAATATATAATTATTTTAAATATAACAGAGGGGACTTCTTCTGCCTTGAAATTCCAAACTCTGATATTTATGTCCATTTGCATTATAAATGTTGAATCCATTTTCAAGCAGCCAGTTGACTTCGTATTCTGGCAACTTGGTTGAAACATGAATATCCTTAAGAGTCTCCTTGACTTTAGATAGAAGTTCTATATTATAGATATTGGATTCTTCATCTTCAGCAAACCCCTTGAAGCAAACTAACCGCAACATTATACAAAGCTCTGTTTGCAAGGCTGACTAGCCAGTTAACTGATGGGGTTATGAGTAAGGGCAATCAGCTGTTGGACATTTGGACATCTCTTGCAGACTTCGTCCGAGTGAACTTGACCTTTTACTTGCGTGTCATGTCAACACTGGAATGAGCCCAAAACGTCTCCACATTATCACCTATTCCATACTACTCCAATATATGATCACAACACTTTCCCGCGAAACCAACTGTTTTCACGTGGGTTAATGGCACATCTTGGCGGCCCGCCATACTTAGCATATTATTATTCATACGAAATTCAGTCAGCATATTATCTAAAGATATAATATTTCGGCCGCCTCTGAATTCCAGGCCCCGAGAATCTACAGACAATTGACCAAGAAAGTCACGATCTGACATAAAGGTATATTGCCCTGTAGTAGGTAAAATCTGTGGGCTTTATTGGGGTTGAATGGAGATGCGTAGTAATGATGAGATAAGCAGGGTTCATGGTAGATCTGCGCATATCTGGGCTCGCGTGGCTCTCAGAGTAAGCAGTAGGTATAGCGTTAGAGCTGATACTTCACAAGGATTATTAGACAATGTAAAAAGCATTATAAATGTTTTATAATTCCTAATAGTTTGACGTGTGATTGACGTGTCGCTGGAGCAGATATCGGATATACGTAATCTATTTGAATAACATATGTATATAGAGGATATGTATATAGAGTGAGTTGATAGAAAAGATAAGACATGCGAGACCCAAGAAAAGGCAAGGCTCCAGAGATAAGTATGAAGAAAAGCCTTGCGAGCACAAACTGTGTCTCTTCTCTGTTATATATAGCGTTCCTACCGGTATAGACTAGAATAATATTATTATCATCCTGCGGCTCATCCCCTGCCAGAACCATAATTCGCCGGCTGCGTCTTCCTCTGGCAAAGGGACCCTGCGTGGACTGCCCTCGATACCCTAACCGTAGCCCCACTCCAGGCGGCTACTCATCAGCCGCACCACAATATTACCGGAATAGGAAATAAAAGCCCAAGTCACGGCAACCACCACTCACTCAACACGAACCGAATTGCTTTTTCTTCATGAAACTTTCGGCATGCCTTAACGATATTCCACAGCTCCTCCTTTTCTCTCTTTCTCTTTTTACTTCTCATCGACAAAGTCCTTCTTACAACACTGAAATAGTAAGTCATGTCGACTGAACAGTTCAACAAGAAAAGTTTTAGGTGTCGGTCTCTCTGCGCTTGGTATATTGGAATGATGGAATTAACACACCGTGGAGTTTTTCTCTGCTATGGTTTGATTCTATCAATTCATAAATCAAGAGGCTTTGATACACCGATATCCATAGGGCAAAATTATTTTTTTTGCCGAAATAGAAAGAACTCTATGATGAAAGATTTATAGACACTTCTTTTTGTTTTTGATGTCTGGTGTATTAATTGTCTTCCTGATTATCGAGAATATGTAGAGACTGGCTGACTTGAATATCTTGTTTTGCCGTTTTAGACTCTATGGGTCATAGAGAAAACAACTAACAAATAACGACAGATGACTCGTACTTCCGTTCTTGCTGACGCTCTTAAGACCATCACCAACGCCGAAAAGGCTGGTAAGAGACAAGTTCTCATCAGACCTTCTTCTAAGGTTATTATCAAGTTCCTCACTGTTATTCAAAAGCATGGTAAGTTTATTTTATGGGCTGAACAGCCTAAATGGTCGATATCCTAAAAAGTACAAAGTCCAAGTTGAGAAAATATCCAAACCTCTTTTATACTATATAGTTGCCCTGTCTGTTTCTCGAGCTGATAACTGGATGGATTGTCAGTTGACCATCTCTCTCTGTCTTTTAATTGCTCGAAATAATAACTTATGCTGGAGAATGCTTCTTACACGTTGATATTGTATTCTTAACACTTTGAACGTTTACTTTCTCTTGACATTTTCTCCTTGGACTTTTCGACTTTTAATACTTTTTTGGATAGCCATGTGCTTTTCTCTGGCGAGTCTTTATACTAACAGCTACCAGGATACATTAATGACTTTGAATATGTTGATGACCACCGTTCTGGTAAGATTGTTGTTCAACTTAACGGACGTCTTAACAAGGTCGGTGTTATCTCTCCTCGTTTCAATGTCCGTATTGACGACATTGAAAAGTGGGTTACCAATCTCCTTCCTTCCAGACAATTCGGTTATATCATCTTGACCACCTCTGCTGGTATCATGGACCACGAGGAGGCTCGTAGAAAGCACGTTGCTGGTAAGATTCTTGGTTTCGTTTACTAGATTATTTTCCAGTTTATGTAAAAGAAAGGAATCGCCCTTAAAAAGAATAAAAAAGCACTTTTTTTGTTTGTTTGTGTCTTGTGTATTTAATTATTGTTTTTTAACGAATTGAAATGTATTTTTAAAATGTGGTAATTCATAAATATAGTCATATATACAATGGCCAGCAACTAGCTCTTGTCGTTCAAAGTGAGTCGTAATAATGACAAGAACAAGGCACTGAAAATACCTCTACCTCCTAATTGGTTCATATACTGATTCTTTATACGCCGTCATATAAGATTCAGGCCTCGTAGAAAACGAGCCACACTTATCGGCCAGTAAATGACAGGAATTATCTCGAATGATGGACTCAATGGATATCTCCTGATCAACCCAATTGCGAATTGCATCTTCAGGAGACTCTGAATATTTGCCAAAATCTCGAGCTCGATAGGCGTCGATTCTCGGATCCGGTGGCGGGGCCGGCGGTTCACTACTATGAACCATGGATGACGGCATATTCGACACGTCGCCTTTTTGCGCTATCTTGTCACAGTAGTCAATCAAAGTATCGCGTGCCAGCCACGCTGGAAACAGAACCGTAGAAATATGTTCTGCGCATGATCCGGTTCTTGGAAGATGAGTAGGCAGGCTATCGTCCGACTGTTTCCGAGAATAACGCAAGAAAGCACGAATAGCTGCTGGCGAATAGCATGATCCTGGCGTCAGCAATTCCCGTACTTCAAGCGGGAAGGTGGAGTTCGGAAAACGAGGCCGCTCATCTGTCTCCAACATGATCTGAAGTGAACTAAATAGCTAATACTTTCAATACGCAGAACAGTTCGTGAAGAGAATAACCTAAAAGGATCTGCATAAGTAGTTGTTATTGACAGTTATTCAGGGGTAACCGGATGATGAGAGCTGCCTATATAAATATATTAATAATGGCAGTTTATAACTTTGGTTTCGTTAATTATATATTACAAGGTGGTTCTTATATAGATAAATTGGACAAGTGCTGAATCTTTGTTTTTGAAGATTCTGCTTGTTATGTATAGACGAAGTTGTCACTCTCCAGCTACTGAAAATAAGCTGAACTATCACTTGTCACCCTCTAAAATAGTATAGGTGTGAATGAGCAGTTGCGAAATACTTACATTAATTACTGTTGACATTGCTCTTATCAACATTGATATAGGACTCTGACTGTACATGTAAATGCAGGGGGTCCAGGCAGCCGAAAGGTACAAAAATTAGGAGTGTGTCCTGACAGTACCCTTAAAAAAGGAGCCAAATCAGCTTGTACTAAACATCTGACTGTTATGTATACTTGTGTCCACCTAGAGCATGACAGTATCCTTCAACAGTCCCTCTAAACCCGATAAATGCAACGTTCTTCGGCAGTTAACAAAATGTTCTGTTGCCTCATTATCAAAAAGCAGTTTGAAATATATATTATATAAATAATGGAGAGGTGGAAGCGTGCTTATAAAACTTCAGCATATTCTCCAGTTGGGGTCGAAGCATCGCTAGCGTTAGTCACATACGATCGTTTAGTACTCAGCTCAAGACTCAGTCGCTCGCCTTTGGTGATAGCAGCAACTAGACATGCAATAAGAACCTCGAATTCCTGTTTGTCATGAGCATCACCGAGATCGGGATAGCTTGGATCGTGGCTCGTGTTTCTTGAAAGTTGCCCAATACAAAGACTAATTTGACGGAGCAGCGAACGATTCGGAGGAATCGTACCCACTCGAACCGACTTAATATATGTTTGAATAGTACTAAGTCTGCTGTGAAATATTTCAATCGCCTTTGTCTCTTTTGTAATATGAGAAGAGAGGCTAGACTTGGCAAGTACAGGAGGAGTGGTAGTAATAGTATTATCACTCCCAATAACCACGCTAGCTAGTAGGCTTTCATTCTCATAGTCATCGTCTTCGCCATGATTCTGGCCCTCTCTTATAATATCATCCACACCGATTCTCTCAGCTTCTTCGGATTCCACCTTGGTGTGAATTATTTCAATGAATGAAGTGGCTGCCACCGACATGTTCGTCCCGCCTACAACTTTACTCCCACTGCTATTATGCGCACCGCCTCTATAAACAACTTCATATCCCTTCAATGGCAGCTGAGAAGTCACCAGTTGTCCCGTACGGTTAGGATTAAAAATTAATAGAACAGGAACATCATATAATTGCGACATCTGTTCTTGGACTGTTAGGCAGGTGATATCTGGCGTCAAGTCGGGCAATTGAGTATTGATATAGAACCAGCCTAGTAAGGAATGGTCGGGAAAATTGGTTTGATCTGAGCGAGTTAGAAAAACCACAAAAAATGCCGGTCTCATTAACGTCTTACTTACACAGTTGAACCTTTCTATCTAAATAAGGAATATTGACAACCACTGACGGAGGTGCATCTTGCTTCTCATCTGGTACAACATCAATTATCAGTTCAAATGCATTATGGATGACGATACTTCTACCAGTTCGAACCCCAAGAAGAGCCCCAATGACTACAGTATAATGTTAGTGTGTTTCATGTATACGCTCCGCTCCGCCCAGTCGCGAGACGAAATAGATCAGACATACAAATAGATTGACCCTTGAGCCTGCCTCTCGTACAGTAATCAGATATATTCAATAAAGGCAAAGGGTGCAGAAACAGAGTGGACTCGCTAAACTCCTCTCCTGACGAAGTCATTGTAGCAGCCTCTGTTGATAATAGTAGTTCTAAATTGAAAAAGCTGATATCAATATTGGTATGATATCAATCGGCAGTCCACCTTCCTGTTTCTACTTCTGAGCCGTACTGATGTCGGATATACGTATATGTACTGATTACTGTCCCGATATACAAGTTCACCATCTCTCTCATCCCGCTCATTTGACAGTGTTTTCAGTAGCGTGGGGTTTCCATGGAACTTGGAAGGAAGGCTTTATGGACAACATAAGCCAACAGAACTAACATGTCCGAAACTCTCTCTCTTTGTGATCTATTCTATCTATTTAATATATAATTAATAAAGATATCCAGTGATAATTACATCTTATGACATAATAGCTACTTTAATGACTATGTTGTTATGCGAATCTTGTTGTTGAGAGGCAATATCAAAGGCTTCACGAGCATTCTCAAGACCTTGAACTTTGTGTGTAATTATCTTGTCAATAGCAGGAATAAGACCTGCTTCAAGGACCTTGATACCAGCAGCATAATTATTGGCATAACGGAAGACACCTACCATCTTGATTTCTTTCAACAGAGCAGGTCCGATATGCAAAGTTTGAATAGGAGTGCCCATACCGACAAATACAAATCGTCCTCCTGCGATAGTGGAATACAGACCGGTTTGAACACACGCTTCAACTCCAGTACATTCAAAAGTGATATCAAATGGCTCGCCCTTTTCAGGATTGGTATTCAGTAATTCATTGGCAGTGGTCTGTGCAATTTCAAGCTTTTCCTCAGTGGTCGAGCCTCTTTTTGGTGCTACCACATGTCCATGCGTAGCAAGCCCATTTGCAACTGCGAAATCGACTCTAGTCTTGGAAATATCAGAGATGACAATTGTCGTGGCACCGCTGATTTTAGCTACTGCTGCACACAGTAAACCAATAGCCCCGGCACCAATGATCAAAACTGATGACCCGGGAGTGACCTTGGCCTTTGTACCGGCATTCAGAGCAACAGCCAAAGGTTCTAGCAACGCGCCTTGTTCAAGAGGAATCGACGCTGGCAGTTTATAACACCAAGAAGCAGCACAGTTGATTCTCTCCTGCAGAGTGCCCTGAAAATGGGGGAATGCTTTAGCACTGGATCTGAACTTCATACTTCCACAAAGATTGTATTTACCACTTTTGCAGAACTTGCAATCTCCACAAGGTTGGCCAACCTCAAGAGCGACCTTGTCACCAACTTTCAGATGGCTAACGTTGGATCCGACGGCAGTAATAATACCGGCTGATTCATGACCCAACGAAAGAGGTTCTCGGACTTTAAAGTCACCATTTCTGCCATGTTTATAATAATGTAAATCAGATCCACAAAGGGTTGTACATTTAACAGCGATTTGGACTTCATCCCCAGCGGGATCAGTTATTTCTCGTGATTCAAGACCAATATCATGTTCCTTATATAGGACACTAGCTTTCACCGTAGTGACTGTCATTATAAAATTCGCTGTAGAAATTGAGATAGATTACAGAGAAATTGTATTAGTTTGATAAAATCCCGACTTATTCCTCCCCTCGCGCTTCCTATATATATATATATTATTATTATTAGTCCTTCGGTTACCCAATAAATGCCTGGATATCCCGCTTGTACCCCATCTTGAAACCGATCTGACACCCCCACATGAAAGTTTTTGCGGAGAGCGGCCGCCCCCACCATCTGCCGGCAGCCACCCCCACTTAATTGGCGGAGCGATTTCAAGGAACGAAATTTCACTCCTTCCTCTTCATTTTTCAATACCCGTTTATATCCGGTTTATTTATTGAAATTACCAGTTCCTGAAATTGTGGAGATCTCTTATTTGTATTATGTCTAGCATATTCCTTCTAAATGGTAAAGTCGCGCTGGTTACCGGTGGTACTAGAGGCATCGGTGCTACTATGGCTATTGCATTAGCAGAGCACGGTGCGGATATTGTTCTTGTTCAAAGAGATTCTCAAAATGTCTCGACAAAGGCAGCCATAGAAAAGCTTGGCCGTAAAGCATACGTTATTACCGCCAACTTATCAGACAAGGCCGAGGTATCTACTATTGTAAAAAGAACCCTCGAAGTCGTTCCTAAACTTGATATTCTCCTCAATTGTGCTGGTATCCAACGAAGACATAAGGCGGAACAATTCCCAGATAATGATTGGGATGAGGTCATTCAGGTCAATCTATCCACCGTTTTCTCCCTTGCTCGTGATGCAGGCGCTCATTTCCTAACCAAAGAACCAGATTCGTCAGGAGTTCGAGGCAAAATCATCAATGTAGCCTCTCTATTAACTTACCAAGGAGGAATTACAGTACCTGCGTACGCTGCTTCCAAGGGCGGTGTTGGTCAACTTACCAAGGCTTTATCGAACGAATGGGCATCCAAAGGAATTAATGTCAACGCAATTGCTCCTGGCTACATAAATACTGACATGAATGAGGCACTTATTGCTGATCCGACTCGTAGCCGTCAAATTTTGGAAAGAATCCCGGCCAATCGTTGGGGTAAGCCTGAAGATTTTATTGGCCCAGCAGTTTTCTTGGCCTCTAATGCCTCCAACTATATCAGTGGAGAAATCATGGTAGTTGACGGTGGTTGGATGGGTCGTTGAATGCCCACCAAAACTGCTTCTACAATGAGAATTAATCTTAATGGGTTCCCTGTACAGATCGGCAACGCACTCTGGACCCTGCATTCAGTATCATGCATATCTCTTCGTCCTAACGACTCACATAATCAATAAATAGAAAAGAAAACTTGTTAAATTTACTCATAACGTAATTATTGGTACTCATTTGTTCATCTTACCTGATACCTCTTAGGATTGTAACATCGATCTCCAACAAATAATGACATCTAAGTTCTCTTTCCGTGTCAGTTTCTTTATCTGGATACTCATTGCTCAGGCATTCGCCCTTATTAATCCTATAGAAATAAAAGGTCGTCAATTTGTAGATTCCATTACTCAAAAGCCGGTAGGTAGAACTAGGTCAAATATTATCCCACTTATTCTCTCCTAACAAAATTTAGTTTTATATTAAAGGTGTGGATTATCAACCTGGAGGATCATCTGCATATATTGCAAGATCTGATCCTCTTTCTAATATTGATTCTTGTTCTCGGGATATTTTCCTTTTTCAACAACTTGGTATTAATGTAAGTGTTGTGTTTATTTTTTGTTTCGGTTGTTACAAAGCTAACTTGTACAGTCGATCCGTGTATATACTGTTAGTCCCGATCTCAATCACGACGAATGTATGACACTACTTGCCGAATCTGGCATATATGTAATCTTGGACGTAAATTCTCCAAGAATTGGTGAATCTCTTAATAGATATGAGCCCTGGACTACATATAATAGGGAATACATAGAACACGTTCTCAAGGTTGTTGAGCAGTTTTCTGGGTATAACAATACTCTGGGATTCTTTGCCGGGAATGAAATCATCAACGACGAGCGATCCGCAACTGTAAGTAGTATGGAATAATCATTAAATAATGCTAACGTTGGCAGAGTTCACCCAACTATCTCAAAGCGGTAATTCGTGATATCAAAAGTTACATCAAGCGCCACTCTCCTAGAAAAATCCCTGTGGGCTATTCAGCAGCCGATGATCTTCGATATCGAACATCACTTGCGCATTTCCTTGAGTGTGGGGATGAGCTTACTTCGGTTGACTTCTATGGCGTCAATTCCTATCAATGGTGTGGCTACCAAACATTTGGTTCCAGTGGCTACGATACCTTAATGTCTGATTATAAGGACTATTCGTTGCCGTTGTTCATGTCCGAGTATGGTTGTAATGCAGTCTATCCGAGATTGTTCCAAGAAGTGATTGCCTTGTATTCTCCGGCCATGACAAGTGTATTTAGCGGTGGATTGGTATATGAATTTACGCAAGAACCGAACAATTATGGATTGGTGGAGCTTGATCAATCAGGCAGTGCCTACATCATCTCTGACTTCGATACTTTAAAGGAAAAGTACAGTCAAGTCGGAGAGGTAGAACCTAGTGCACCAAAAGAACTTAGCCGACCATTGGTATGTAAGGAGAGTTATCAGAACCTCAATACCGAGATTCCCATTCCAAACAGTTTTGGCACTGATATGATTACCAACGGGTTGCCGGTTCACAGAGGTACTTTTGTTCATGTTTCGTTGAATGCTACATCACATCGGATTTTTAATACTAATGGAGTAGAAATAATGGACAAGAACACTAAAAATACTAAGCGATTTGCAGATTTCAGAAGTGAACCTGAATTTGAAAAAAAATTAACAACTGTGTCTTCACCGGCCACACCGCCAACTAATGCAACCACTGAAACAGATGTCGCTCCCCCAAGTGAAGTTATAACACCATCCGCCTTGAGTTCAAGTATTACTCGTAGAAGTAGAGAAGAAAAGCTTAAGCAGTTAGACCACAAAAGACACAATGGTGACCATAGAGAGTCCTCTAGCGGTCATCCTACTGGGAGCCAAAAAGCTAAGGAGCATATGAGTTCTAGCAGTGGAGAAAAGTTGGTTAATTGGGCCGTGTCCAAGATCGTTTCATTTACAGTAATAGGGTGGACAGCTCATGAATTGCTTTACTAAAATACATAGATATACAAAAAAAGTTTGAATAGACTAGACTAGGGAAATAGATAGAGTAATATTGCTGGAGGAGTAGTACTGTGGTGTCAACACCATTAGATAAGACTTGATCCAGTCAAGTCTTTAACAGTAAAATTTTCACAAGATTGTCTTAGAGAGCTCGAACTATCAATTATATTTGCTAGCCTTGAAAGCTCATTGTGGGTGAGTTCGTTTCGTCTGATAGTTGCAACTATTGTACAAATCTGCAGAGGCTTGTTATTCGCAATTCGTTCGCCTAGAGCGACCAAAAGATTAGGGATTAGATTATGTGATAGAAAAATAGTCAAAGACTGTAGAGAAGAAAGACCGTCAGATGAAGCAAGTGTGAGTAAAAGCGGTTCGAGGTTGCTAAAAGTGGATATTTTACCAGAGCGCGAATAGGATTTTGGGGAAAAATGAACTGGAGGGGTTCCAGAATTCAATAATGCAAGATTCGAGAAGGAATGGTCGCAATCCAGAGGAGATGGCATGCCAAGGCAGCCAACAGTGAGGTGCTCTAATTGCGGGAACATCAATTGGAGATCACAGGTTTGAAGTGAATAAGAGTCGATTGAAAGATAATTGGCAGACCTGTCAGAGATTGAATACTTGGATCCAGAATTTACTTTACATCTTGAAAGAAAAATGTTGTGCGATAAGGAGAGAGGTAAATGGAAATAGGCGGCTGGACTCGCCAACAAGGAGGAGCTAGGGGGGGATGATGATAATGCAGAAGAGTAATATGGGTACGAAGATATCGGGGGAGAGAGACCGGGCGACGCATCATCGGGGTTCATTTGGACGCTATGCTTGGAATGGTTTAGTACTACCAAGGTCATGGAATGCAAATAGAGCTTTTGATAGCTCATGAATGGCCAGATGAGAGACTCAGTAAATCCCACTCTCCAGCCTTCCTCTGATGACATAAACAGGGAGATCAGTTTCCGAGGGAGGACTTTGCTCGGAAATAGGTTCATAAGATGTGCAGGGAATTCGAAATTAGGAGATATTTCTCGCAATTCTATATGTTCGAGGTTTGACAGTTTAGTTATAATTTCCAGAATTAATTCTGCCCATGATTTCTCAGGAACACTACTTGAGGTGGTCATCATATGACCCATATGATCGAGGTCGACCTGAAATTCTTTGACTGGGTGTATGAAAACAATATGCTTTACCAAGAAGGATGTCTTGCTGGTAGAACTATTTCTTCTCTTCTGGCTTTTGCTTGAACAGATGCATTTATAGAAGGATTTTGCTTGCCGTTTACTGAGAATAGCTACTTTGTCGTAGAGTATATCATTTGAGAGAATGAGGTTCAGATATTTACAGCTAGCTGAAAGGGAAAATAGATCTCTTACGAAATCCCATTCTTCGCGATCTGCCACCAGCTCTTCCAAGATTTGTTCAATTAGTTCTACAGGCAGGGTAGATAAGTTTGCGGGACCATGGTTTGGGGAACTGGCAT
Organism: Sugiyamaella grinbergsii; assembly: GCA_030579895.1. Lineage (NCBI taxonomy): Eukaryota > Fungi > Ascomycota > Dipodascomycetes > Dipodascales > Trichomonascaceae > Sugiyamaella > Sugiyamaella grinbergsii. The sequence continues at coordinate 34,214 of JAKTRT010000032.1, forward strand.
TTTTGGTGAATGGAATAATCACGTCAGCCGTAGGTTTCGTTCGTAGCTTGCTCAAAAGCGAGAGTCTAATCTTTTTCATTTTTGTGGATATGGCGCCCACGTCGACAGACCAAAGTATCCAGCTAGGTCGAAATGCAAATTTCTAGTCTCCACTTGAGGCAATACAATCCGGCACTTTATATAAATGCTGAAGTCCAATGATTATGCAATAGAACGTATAAAACAATCGGTTCAAAGCTGACTGAGTTTTCAGTTTACTGTTGTTATATGGTTAGTATATCGAAAACCGTAAGAGGCTAAGCTTTTTGACCCAGAACGCTAGCTGCCTTATCTTTACGGTTATCATATGTATGGCTGGTGGTGGCCTATTAGCGGCGGTGCAGCAAACAATTTAGCCGTTTGCGGTGGCTGCTCGAGTTGGGGGAGGAGGGGTCGAATAGACGGGAGGGACAAAACAGCCGTACATGATTGTTTCCCCAGCCGAGGCGGCCCCAGTTTTGGCTGGACGACCCCTAGAACAGTCTCCGTGATCTGACAGATATTTTAAGCGTTCCAGATTCTCTCCCGAATTGAACCTTAGCTACACTCAATTATGGATTACTTCTCCTCGCTAAATGCGAACTCGCTGGATCCTGATACTCCTACTATTTTCGAGTTACTGTCATCGAAACAACTCGAAGATCTCATCTCGCCGTCTTTACGATATATAATCTCATTCTATGCGCAAAGACACCCTCAGTATCTCCTCAAGCTCGCAAATAGATATGACGAACTTTATCTGGTGCTTATGGGACTCGTTGAGTACTATCATTTGAAAAACTGGAATTCTTCCTTTACTGAGAAATTTTACGGAATCAAAAGAACTCGCATTTTATCTACCCAAAGCTCTATAAATACTCGAACATCGACACCAGCAAGCTTTGAAAGACACAGAAGATTGAGCAAGAAGCAAGTGCTGGGATCATTATTTTTTGTGATTGTCGCTCCATACATCAAGGAGAAGCTAGAAGCGCGATATGAACTTCTTAAAGGACGATATATGTTTCGGAGTGTCGAGCAGGATCGGATCCAAGTCTATGAATCAGGTCAATTAAAAGAGAAGCTTCAGTTTGAACTAGATCAATGGTTATTAAAGTGGTACCCTACTGTTACCATGTTAGAATCATCTGCTTCACTTGCATTTTACCTATTGTTCTTGTTCTCCAAGACCACATCTTCCGGGCCTGCTGATTTCCTTTTGGGAATGAAGTACTCGCGTATGAATCAGTATGATTATCAATTGCATGATAAACCGACCGGTCCACTGCAGACTCTCACGGCCGACGATGCCGACACAGCTCGATCTGTTGGAGAGAAGCTGTTGGACCTTGTCTCTACTGGCCAGGGTATAGTTCAGATAAAGAATCTTACTCTCTCCGGGCTTTCCTTGGCACTTCCCACTTCTATGTTTATGCTGAAATTCCTGGAATGGTGGTATGCAAGCGATTTTGCTCGACAGCTTTCTAAGAAAACCCGAGGCAATGGAGCAGAAGACGAAAACTTGGCAGTCCCTGAGCACCCGGAGTCAAAAACCGATTCGTCATTGTGTCCCATATGTGGAGATACGATTACCAATCCCACCGCGATCGAAACAGGGGCAGTCTTTTGCTACCTTTGCATTTACCGACATTTGGAGAGCGCGAGTCCAGAGACTGGTGGTCGGTGTCCTGTTACAGGCCAACGACTTCTCGGATGTAAATATTCTCCCGAAAAAGAATCGTGGGAAGTGTCAGGTCTGCGAAGGCTTGTTTTGTAAGCCATTTCACTGGGTTGGATTCGCTCACTCTAGGAGACGAATTCAAAATATGACAAGCTACAAACAATACTTCGAGTAGGCTCAGAAAGTATAAAACAGACGTAAACTTACTACATTATTTATTTACGTTGCAATTCCCATAATGAGTCCTAGTAGCTATACTGGTTGAATTGTAGCCAACACATACATGTAAATATATATATATATATATATGTAGCAGTAATTTTCTAATACTACAAAATGCAAAAAGAGGATATTTCAACGTCCATGAAAAATAAAACAAGGAAAATACATTTAGAGCAGATTAGGCCATTATCCTCTCTTCACGGTTACGTTCACGAGCATCGCCAACTATCTTGTCCCAGTCTGCAGTAGCAATGAAGTAGAATTCTCCGGTAGAAATACAAATCAAAGCAACAGTTACACCGCTCCAAAGACCGTACAGCTCCCAATCGCGAGTAAACGAAAGGTAGAAGCCCAATGGTAGCGCAACGGCATAATAGAAGAACAAATTGAGATATCCTCCAATGTGTTGCATACCTTGGCCACGCAAGACTCCGCCAGCTACCGCTCCTGCTGCATCGAATAACTGCATAAAAGCACAAACAGGGAACACATTAGCGACTAGATTGATTACCTCTTCATCGTTACTGAAAAGGTGACCAACTTGATATCGGAAAAAATAAAGAATCGTTCCGTTGAAAATAGCAATCAAGTACGAGGAACAAATCGCCACCTTACCAGCAACCTTTGCAGAAGGTCCTAAAGTAGCACCAATAAAATTAGCAACTCGAGTAGAACATGCAATGGAGACAGCGAATGGGATCTGATACAACAGAGATGATAACGTGGACAACACAGATTGAGCAGCCAATGCAGTAGTACCAAAATAAGAAGACGCCAAAGTCAAAATTTCAAAAGCCATGAACTCCGCTTCAACCATAATAACACCGGGGATGGCCAATTTCAGCATGGGACCCCAGTTGGAGAAAACATCGGTAGAGAATCCATTCCAACATTTCCTACCATCGATAAAATAAACATAAAGGAATAACAGAATTGCCATAAGCCAGTCGGAAGTAACTACTGCGACTGCGGCACCCTCATATCCCATACCAATAGTTTCATTCCATACCAAGATGTAATTCAACACGACATTGATAGGAGCACAGATAAGAAGAACCATGGTACTAGCATGGAAGATACCCTGGGCTTGGACAAATCTTTTACCACACTCAAAAAATATATACCCAGGAACACCAAATACAAGGATACGTAGATACTTCATTGCCAAAACAGCGAGATCCTTCTCGGGAATAATAAAAGAAATCACCGAATCAGCAGTAAACCAAAAGCAGGCAACGGGCACGAAGAAAACCATAATCATAACCACACATTTTTGGAAATAAAGACCAACTAATTGATGATTTCCAGCGCCATAAGCTTGAGAGCATAAAGTATCTAAACAAGTAGCTAGACCTTGGATCATAGCATAACCAGTAATACTAGCCGTCATTGTAGCTAAAGATACAGCACCCAATTCCGTTTTACCCAAATGGCCAACCGAGAAAATCGATGCCACAATCAACGAGTACTGTAGAGAAAAGGTGACAATCAATGGAGCAGAAGTAGTAGCCAAAACTGTGAATTCCCGACCTATTGTGGTAGTAACAAGGCCGCTTGAAACAGCTTCATCCCATGCTTTGTTTGTATCACGAACCTCCTCGCCGGCGTCGTCGACAACAGTCTCATTACTGGCAGTAAAGATTGGTCCAACAATCGAGCCGCTTCTAGCTTTGATGACTGTATATGAAACATTATTGTCATCCAAAAGAGCCTGTTGCTCTCTGGCTAGACTGGTTGCTTCGTGTGCAGATAGGATTCCAACGTGGTCTTCATCTACCAACGCGGCGCTATTGTCAGCAATATGCGAGACAGAAGGAGATTGAGATTTGAAAAATGCGTCTGCAAACCCTTGTCTACCAATGGAGCCACTAACAATAGAAGGTCTCTTTGTAGAATTGGAAAATGCCCTACTGGCAGGTACGTCGATAAAATAAGGTTGAGGGTGAAGAGTTGAGCTATTGGTGCGAGGATTCGACCCGTCGGGGGCTTCAATGGGGTCCAGCAACGGAGATCTTTCAGTTGGCATGATGAACTGAGTATCAATCTAGGAAATATACTGATGGTTTTTTAAGTCTGTCTGTAGTCTTATCTTCCGAGATATGAAACAAGTCGTTATGGAGGTTTGAAATCTATTTGTTTTTCTGCAAACAATGGAAATGGGAGACCAAACTTTAGATATTGTTTTCTCTTGTTCCTACTAACAATACTTTATCAAGGGAGATTAAAACCACAAACGAAAAAATAAAAAAATAAAAAAAGTTCAATCAAATCCTATGTTCCAAACTTGAACAATAAATAGGAACGATCGGGGTATTCGCGCGATATCCATCGCTATATAAACCAGCTTTTTTATTTAAGACACCCCGACCCAACTTCAGTCATTCAGACAAAAAACTATCGAACGGTTGCCAATTAAGGCTGCAGTAGCTAGCCATTTTCTAATTATTCGCATAATCTTGCATAAACACGGTGCGGCTCGATCAAAGTTGTTAACCCCGGCCAAATGCGGGAAGTGTATCCGTTGGGTTGCCGTGGAGTAATAATGGGCGATGGAAAATGGGAGCCAAAGATAAGTGAATACGGGAGTGCCGAGGGATATACGGGGAAAGATGAGGTAGGTAAGGTTGGTAAGTGGTAAGGGCATGTACATGATACACGAGAGCCCCATTGCTAGTAGCAGACTCAGTCAGCCATAGGTAAGAGAGAGAGGAGAGGATTCTCGCTAATGATGTCAAAAGCCGATAAGCAGAGAGGAGAAAGGTGTCTCACAATTGGACTCGCGTGGATGTAAGAAGTGCATTCGAGTCGGAACCATGTAGTTATTAGAAGGACGGCTAGAAAGGCATGAACAGTTTGTCAAGGTATTAGAGCATGCTTGTCGTTTCACGGGCTGAATAGCCATCCGTTTAAGGGTAAGGGGACGGCGGTGGGCTGAGGATGGAGTGAGAAAAGTCGAGAGCTTCCAAGCGTGGAACATGGCGTTACAAAGAGAAATGAAAGCAGGAGATGCGGCTGGGGGGTTATTATTCTTATCGCTTGGATGAGAAATACGGGCTGCTGATTGGAGCAGGCGCTAAAAGAGATTGAGGAAACGGAAGGAGGACGTGCGGCAGTTTGAGCACGCTTCGGCCTTATCTTTGCGATTAGTGGTAAAACAGGTGCTATTGGTGAAGTGGTTCAGAAACGGAAACAGAATCTGCGGCTGTAGCGAGGTAAGCAGTTGATGGCGATTGATTTTGCGCTTATCGTTCTGAGTACAGCAACGTGAAACAGGGGCTGGTTGGGAAATGGAAGGACTATCTGCGGCGGGTGTGGCGCTTACGAACATGTTTCTATATTCTTATAAGGATAGCATTTTGTTAAGGGCATTAAGCAACGTGCCGAGCTTTCGGGTTGACAGCTAGAAAAAGGATTTCACGACCGGACATCAGGCATCCGACAGATTAGCAAATAAGTGCTCGTGGATGGTATAGAAAAAGGTGATATTTTGTATCAATATGAGCCATGGCGTGACTTGACTAAGTAGGTCTTCAACAAACGTCAGATCCCGGCACCTGTGCAAATATGTATATATATATATATATATACATATAACTGATATAAGGTCAAACTGAAATGGAGCTAATACAATAAAATACCTAGTCGCGAAACAACGACATCGCTCTTGATAGCCCAGCCGTTAGAATCAAAAAAAGGCAACGGCAAACATCTGACAACAGAAGCACCGATCGCCGAAGTCGCGCCTTTAGGGGATATCGGATTAATTAAATTATCCGCCATGCGCAAGGGAACAAATATATATGCAGACTGCATGCCGTAAGGGTACTGCGAGCGAGCAAGGATGTTGATAATGTGGGTAATAATGGCCGATCGTCGATAAATGCTAAATGGCCCAGTATCCAAATATAAATTGGGTGATACCGTTTAGTTCTAGTGATTATTGGATTTATCCGACACGACTCGATATGGTCCGATCCGGCTGTTATCGTACGTGAGTGGGTTTACAGTTGAGGCTGAGGATGACTGGTGAATGCACCGTAGCAGTCGTATAGTTTATGTAGTTGCGATAATGGTGCGTCTTGGTCTGCTTTGTAGCGTTTTCGTAGCCATCTGGTATCTTTTCTCGTAGCTAGCAGCTACCTTATAGCGGTCTTATACCGACATGCCCTTCGAAGACGCCGTCTCACGCGCTCTTCTTCTCTTACCGCGGCTCAGATGGATTTTGTTCTCCTATCTATATCCGCAGATATTTTTGACACTCGACACCCCCACGCCAACGCCAACGCCAACGCCAACGCCAACGTCCACCGTGCCCGTGTGCCCACCAGGAGCTAAAAATCGATTACAAATCTGACTGTAATCACATTTCAACTATTATTGCCACCTCCTCTCAAACACCCCTTGCCTAGCCACTCCTACCTCACTTATCTAGCCGCCTTTACGCGACGTGAGATCTCACGTTCTCGAATTCCCTGCGTTCATAGACCAATGACTTCCCAACCCAACTCTTGCCTGTGACATAAGGTTTGCTGTTCAACGGCCGGCATCACTGCAGACCGCCTTTGTAGCCTGTCTCTCACCGCCGCATACTGACTCCTATACGTGTTATATAGGAAGAAGGTTTCCGTTTTGAACCGATGGGAACAGGCGCGAACCATGACCAATATCTCCCAGTTATTTCACGCTCGAGTCGGTCTATCTGCCCTATCTCTATATATTTTCAGGCGATATAATAAATGTTTGTGCTGCTTGTTTTCTTGTTTTTGTCTCGTCACTTTTGGTAATCCCAAACCTGCTACTGTTCCACCTTATCACCCATCAGGTTTCGGTTTCGTTTCCCCATTCGTTGTCATCTATCTATCCCGTTGATAGAATCAGTGTCATCACCAACGGCTCACTCGGTACGGTTAGGGAATACCAGTTTGAGAATTCCCTTCTAATGGCAGTACAATACCAACCTGCATCATCATCACACAACGATATCGGTGCTGCCCAAACCAGATAACATTGCAACATTGAGTATTCCTATATAAAGGGAAACAGCAGCCCGATTTATTGCCAAAAAAAAAAAATAACATCCAACGTATACGTGGACGTGCTGAACTGAACTGCTGAACTGCCTGTGCGCCTCGTTCTATCCCCTACGTCGCGTCGACCGCCGGCTCATGTCCTACTACTTCCAAGACAACCTCGGAAATATCTTCATTAACCTAAACGTCTCGCTCCTTGCTCTGCCTGCTCGGTCTGCAACCTAATTTGACGATCAACAGAGACTGCCAGCAAAAAAGAAAAAAATTCTTCCAATATTGTTGTCTTAGTTAGAGCCTGCAGGTCCTGGTTGCATGCCTATGTTTACGAAGTACGCAATTATTTTCTAGATAGACAAAAAGCCCGAGCCAGTATCTACTGTGAGACCGGATCATATAAAACAAATTTTCCAGCACTCTTCGTTTTACGCTCCTCCCCGCCACTTGATATATATATATATCTATACCCTTTGCAACGACTTGTGATTGGTTTTTTTGGTCCCTTTGTCGAGCTTTTTCCCACTCCTGGATCGTCTACTCCATTTGGTCCTTCCTCGGTCTAATACCAGTACCATACCCCCACTTAAGTTTATTCCGACACCATCTCTCTCAGATCTCATTCGATTTGTACGACTGCCACTATCAGTCATCGAATTCTAATAAAACAACCAACTACGACTGTTCCCGCTGTTCCAACTACTTGATATAGACGGTGGATATAGTCGAGATGGTTTTATTAAGATCGCACAGTTTTCTGTCATTATTTGACATCCGGTAAGTATCAAACGCGACGTCTCAGGGACGGAAGAATCGGTTCAACCGACTGTGTGTTTTTTTTTTTTTTTGGTTGCTATTTTGTTTTCGAAGTTTCTAACCAAACTATCTAGAATCAAATCAACCACGGATAGAAATGTCGTGGTCCTAAGAGGCTCGCCGGAAGATGCCGCATCTATCTTATTATCCGGCTCTGTGATCTTTGCCGTCAATGATCCAACGTCGATTCGCAAAATCTCCTTGAAACTATCTGGAACGCTGAAAATGAACTGGGTCGACAATTCCCTCGGCAGAGGCTCATTAGGAAAGCCTGTCCGCTACGAATCAGTTCTGTTCGACCACGAATGGGATAATCTAGAAAACGGCGATGGCGGCTTATCCAAGTCTCTAAACGGTTCAAACACCTCGCTGTCCTCAAGTGCTGGTGCCGCTCATAATCATAATAACAGTCATTCTCATATAAACGGTGCTACTAGCAGTGGTAGTTCTGGTACAGGCACTCCTGGTACTACCAAGACTCTCGGTGCTGGAAACCATGAATTCCCGTTTGAAATGGTCATTCCCGGTGATACTCCAGAATCCATCGAGGGGCTTGAAGGCGCTCAAATGGTCTATAGACTGGTTGCTATCGTGGAACGTGGTAGATTCCAAAACAATCTCGTGGCGAAAAAGCATATCAGAATTGTTCGAACAGTAGGTGCTGACAACTTCGAACTGTCTCAAACAGTTTCCATTTCAAATAGTTGGCCCGGCAAGGTCGACTATACGATTGATATTCCTTCAAAAGCAGTAGCTGTCGGGTCCTCGTTCCCGGTCAATTTCACTCTGGTGCCCATGCTGAAGGGTCTGAAACTAGGACATATCAAGGCCCAACTCGTAGAATTCGTTTCCTTGTCCACACCATCCGGTAACACCTGTAACTCGGAAAAGACCCGTCATGAGTTCGTGATTCCTGCTCCCGAAGATGGGTTTGCAGGACAAGACTCATGGGAAGTCAAAGAATTGATCCAGTTGCCTACCAGTTTATCCAAATGTACCCAAGATTGTGCCTTGAGTCAGTACATTAAAGTGGCCCATAAAATTAAATTCGCCGTCAGTTTAATCAACCCGGATGGCCATGTTTCGGAATTACGCGCATCTTTGCCTCTTTATCTTTTCATTTCGCCCAATGTGACCATTTCCTCCTTAGACCCTACGATTTTGCAGATTCCCGGTAGCAGTAAACTTCCCGAAGAGGAGGTTTTATTCGCAGGATCCTCGTCGAGCAGCCGCGAACAGAGCAGTGCTGCTATCTCCACTATGGATTCTGGGGCTCCGCCGAATTATGAAGACCATGTTTATGATAGGTTATGGAACGGAGTTCCTACACCTAGTTTAGAATCTCCAGAGGGAAGTGTTGCGTCGACTCCATATTTAAGATCTCGTCGTAACTCTTTCGATCATGATCATCTGGTTATGACTGCATTAGACCCGGTTCAGCGGTCTCAACTGGCTGCTGGCTTGCGAGCCCTGGAATTGCAGCAGCAGCAAGGAGGCAGCAGCAACAGCCCATCTTCTTTGACGGCCGCTGCCACTGCTGCTATGACCAGTCATTCGTCTTCCAGCCATAGTGGAGAGACTTCAAGGTCGCCGTCTGCTGCCAACACTCCCCACTTTGGACCAAGTGATTACTTCCAGAACCATTTTCATTCCGGTGCTCATTTGAGCCCAGAGGTTTCTCATCTTTCACGTGTCGGCACTCCTGTGCTTACTCCTCTGAGTTCGGATATTGATATTAATGTTTTGTCTAAGGTGCCAAGTTACTCGACTGCCATGAAAAATGATAGCAACAGTGACGGTGAGTGGGCTCCGGGCTATGAGCCTGGTCGTTCTGGCGTATCTCCTCCGCTGTCGATGCCTAGTCTAGCCCATTTATCCTCAACTCCTGGAAACTCTCTCCGGCGAGGAGTTGCTTCGTCCTCAAATTCACATGTCAATTCACATTCATCGAGCACTTTGGCTTTAAGCTCCATGGCCAATCATTATCCGTCGCAGAACTCGAATAATGGCTCTGGGTCTATTAGCAGAAGCTCCTCGTCTACAGGTCTTAGTTTTATGCATAGAAATGGAAGCTCCCGATCATTATTCGAAGAAGCTTCTCGATTAATTAGACTAACATCAGACAAGAATGTGAAGAGATGATAATAAGTTATTTCCTTTTTAATATTTTTTATTGTAACGAACCTAGTATTTATTAATATAATTTTATTTCTCTTAGTAAAATAGCTCTAATATGTGAGGCGTGGGGGATGTAATCGTTGTCGCCGATTCTGAATATAGTTGTAATGTTAATAGTGAAATGAACGATACTATTATCAATGCAGTGAATTCTCTCGTGTATAAGAGAAGCACTAAAAGGCTTAGTAAAGTGTATAGCATGGCAGGAGGTTGTAAACATCGGTATAGAAAGCATATACTGGTTGTTAGTGACACCAAGACTGCTAGTTTTCGAATCCTTGGAAACTTTGGCCGCCATTGGATTATTTGTAGGATCTTGGTCGACTGCTTATCGATCTCTTGAGAAAGCTGTAATTGAGAATCCTTTAATTCGATCACGTTTTGGTGACATGAATCTATTAGACGGTATACAGATTTAGCATACTTTTCTACATCTTGGAGATAACAAGCAAGGTCCAGGTTACGCTGGAACAGTTGAATAGATGAATCGTGAAGAGCATCGTGCTGAACTGAAAGATCATTCGAAGAATTTTGAACCTAAAGGTTAGAATAGCTAACTGTCGGAAGTGGCCTACAAAATGCTTACCTTTGAAACTGCACACAACAATTCATTCAATTGAAGGGACATATTGCCCATGAAGTCGATAAACGACCGTTCTGCCAAATTGATATTTGTTTGCAAATTTTCCATATTCTTCGTTGAATCATGTGCCAAGTCTTTCTTCTCCAGAATCTCATCATATGCAGTATCAAGCTCACCCAAAAGCTTCAACTGAATTTCGGTAATATTTTTGTATAACCATATGGTAGCTAGGGTCTCATAAGCTTTCTGACTTTCAGAGCACAAAAGGCCAATTAGCTTATAATTCCCGCTAAACGTAGTCCACCATTGTGGCCTTGCTTCCAAGTCTAATGTACAGACCTGTAGGTAGGCGGCAGATGCTGAGATACCACTTCGAGGTATATACTCAATATTGCAAGATGCTGGGTATATAATTCCTGAGGCCTGTAATTCGCACATAGACAGCTTTATAGCGTAGTAGACCCTTTCATTTTGGTTCAAATTGTCTATTTGACAAGAAGGAAGCAAGTCACTCATAGAATCCTGAATGCAGGTCGAGTTTGGAGACAGCAAGTCTAGGGCCGTCAAGGTAGACGATTGAATTGTAGTAATCGTATTAGGTATGCTGTCAGAAAAAGAAGGACGAAACAGATGCAACACGAAGATTACTACCAAAAATGCCATTTTATCCTGCTTTTCTTTCAATTTGCTTATCTACAGGTATATTACATTTGCGTTGCAGGGTATATTACCCCTGTAAATACTAGATCTGAACTTATCCTATCTCATGCAGAACAGACATATCTAGAAGCGAACCCTAATGTGGCGCACTCTGATGTCTCACGTGATTGAACTTCTGTAAGCTCCTTCATCGCTATCTTCATATTCAATATATCTTTCATAGATCAAAAAGATGCGTTTGTTGTTTGGATAGGATGAAAAAGTCTAAAGGAAAAGCGTCTATTCGGCACTTGCCTCGGTCGAGGTCGCAAGGTGGGAGTGCACATTCGATCTTGACCAATGTTCCGAAGCAATATCTTGCGATGATGAAAGACATACATACCGAGGCGAGAAGCATTGATGATAGTAGACCCTTGAAGAGGCGAAAGGGACGAGGAAGTACGTCCAATAGAATTGGCGATACTGAAACGGAGAATTCGGATATCATTTCCATATCTTCTGATGATGAGCTCGGGGAGACGGCACTGACGGAACAGCCGACTATATTTGAGATTAGCGATGAAGAAAGTAATGGCGACATTGACATCGGAAGCGACAATAGTGAAGACGACGATGATGATGATGATGATGAAATGGAATGGGACGATGTTAATCTTCTAAATATGGATACCACAGCTGGTGCCTCCGAAAACAAACCGCATTCCACCGACACATCCAATGCGAATACGGCGTCTCCTGGTTCCACTCCCGCTGCTGGGTCCAGCAGTATAACGGTGTCGTTATCTGGAAAGAACAAGAACGCAGTTCCTGTAAAATCTAGGCCTCATCTGACGAGAGAGGAAAAGTCTGAAAGACTGTTAATCCACAAAATCCAGCTTTTATGTCTTCTTCACCACAATTCAATACGTAATAAATGGTGCAATGACCTTCAATTGCAAAAAGCATATCGAAAGATTTTAAGTGCAAACATTTTAAAAGAGTTATATCCTCCTGATCATCTGTCGGCTACACTGAAGACAAGGAAGTTCTTGGATGGTTTAAGACACGCATCTAAAGCGTGGAATGATCATTTCACCATAAGCCATAAAGGACTAAGAATGTTAGGATGGAACGAGATTTTCGACAAATCTCGGCTCATTGAAAGTAAAATGGGCCTAGATAAGTTTCGACACCATCTGTTGAGATTTCGTGGGTCGAATGATTTATCCGCTCAAGGATTTTGTGCTTTACTGAGATCTATAGATATTGAAGCTAGACTTATTTGCTCGTTACAACCTTTAGACATTACATCCAACACTCCTATGAGTGAGGATAATGCCAATAGTAGTACTGACAGGACCCGAGGCTCTCCTGGACTGCCTCATTCTGGAAGTGAATATCCTATTTATTGGGTCGAAGCATGGGATCCAGCGGGATTGAGATGGGTCACAGTTGACCCAACTGTAACAAACTTGGTTGAGGTTATACGAGGAAGGTCAAAATTAGAGCCTCCTCAGTCTGATCCGTGCAATAATTTACGATATGTCATTGCTTTTGACATCAATGGTAGAGGCAGGGATGTTACCCGTAGATACGCCTTTCAGTACAATTCCAAGACAAGAAAGAAGCGAATAACCTCGACTGAGAATGGGAGGCTTTGGTGGGAGCGTGTAATGCAGTACTTTTCACCTTCGCGACTTGATCCAAGAGATATTGCCGAGCTTGGTGAATTAAATAAACGAGAGGCTTCGGAGGGATTGCCTACCAGTATTCAAGATTTTAAAGGGCATCCTATTTTCGTACTTGAACAACATCTGCATCAGAATGAGGTACTAGATCCAAAAGTCCCCTGTGGTACTTTGGCCCTGAAGCTTACGAAAAAAGTTCAAAAAGGCTCTCTTGAAGAATATATAAACGGTCGCAGTTGTGCTATTTACCGTAGAAAGAATGTTAAGGTGGTTCGGTCTGCTCAAGCCTGGTATAGATTAGGAAGAGTGATCAATGCTGGCAGTCAGCCCTTGAAGCATACTAAACCTAGAAAGTCGATAGTTTCGAAGCTGAGTGATACAGAAGACGGGCAGGAAGAAGAGGCTAATATTGGAATGTACTCTTTGGATCAGACAAGCAAATATACTCCTCCTCCTATAATTAATGGTGAAGTGCCAAGGAATGCGTTTCGTAATATTGATGTTTATGTACCATCGATGGTCCCTGCCGGAGGCTGTCATCTGGCATATCCTAATATTGCGTTGGCTGCTAAGATTCTAGGAGTGGATTATGCTGATGCTGTGTGTGGATTTGATTTCAACCGTAGGAAAATGACTCCGAGAATTTCTGGCATCGTTATAGCGGACGAGTTTAGAGAAGCTGTCATGGCTGTCTATAATCAGTTAGTGGAAGAGAAGGAAGAGGAAGATAGAAGGTTGATTGATACAAAGGCTCTTTTAAGATGGAAGCGGTACTTGATTGCTTTACAAATTAGGAGTAGACTGGATAGAGTTCATGGTAAAGTTGAAGATGATCCACTGGTGGGAGATCACCGAAGTGATGATAACGATATGGTTGAGATTGATGGATATGAGGAGTCTGGTGGAAGTTTGGAAAGTAAATCGAGATCAGTTGAACAGAGTCCTACACCAAAGAAAAAGTTTGATCTGTCAGGTATTAAACTGGTTAATTTTGTGGCAGCAGCGGAGGCAGCAAAAGAGCAGGAAGATAAGTACATTTATGATGAGGCAGCAAAAGAGCAGGAAGATAAGTACATTTATGATGACGACTTGGAAGGCAATAGTCAAAATAATGCCATTGTATTATCTAGTGGAGGTAATTCCGTGGAACCGGAAGAGGTGAGCGAGGAGAGAGATGGCGAATGCCTTTTGGACGCTCACCCTGAGCCTGAGTCTGAATTTGAACCCACAAGAGATGCTCATGGTGAGCCAATATCACTGAACGAAAAAGGTCAAAAAGCCGCCCTGACCTCGTCTGTTGATGATGACGGGGGCAGTTATTTGGCAGAATCTATGAGTGAATCTGAACTCCTGGCTGATCTCGAAGGTGATGATGATTAGCACGAAGAGCAGTCTATTGTCACATATTTATTTATTTCTATTATGTAGAATATATCGCAAAAAAAAAAAAGTATGCATTGACTAATTAGTGCTAATAAATATAAAACTATCGTAAGACTATAGCTGATACTACTAAGGTAGCACCGAAATAAGATAGGACAAACGTGACGATTAGATTCCAAGCTTGCGTTTTCTCTTCTCCTCTACCCTTCTTTGTAGTTCTCGTTCTTCCAAATTGTCCTCTTTTCTCCCATGAAATGCACTTCGTTGTTCCTCTTCAAAGACTTGCGACCCTGTGGCTTCCATATCGGACAGATCGTCGTCGTCGTCTGAGTAGTGATGAGCTCGCTTTCTTCCTCTATTGAAAATGCTCCAGATTTCGTCTCGATCGTAGCCGACATCTCTTTCTTGAACGTCTTCTTCTTCATCCTTTACGATAAAGCCATCGTCATTGTCATCTTCCTCACTGTCATGATAACTATGACTTTTGCGAGATTTGCGGTCCGGCTGTCCGCTGTGTCTCTGCTTATTCAATGAAGAAGGGACATGCTTTGAATTATTTGTCCTTTGGCCTAGCCTTCTAGTATCATCGTTTTGAGTTGAACCAGAGCTGAGTCTGCTGCCGCTAGACCTTTGTCTAGGAGACTCGCTGGAGAGGTACCTATCAATGGGCGAACCCTTGACTTGTGGTGAGTTCGATCTTCTTTCATTCCTGCTTGCTTCTCTGCCTGATCTTGACATGGTTGTAGCAGTTGGCGTTTCTTTGCGTACTTTGACAGTCAATTTTAATCTTTCACTATCGATATTTTCAGCCTCCTTCATGATATCCCTAAAATTGAGCTTTGAGACCTTGTCAGTAATTTGAAGCGAGAGTCGGAACAACTGCAGTGTCTACTTACTTTTTTCTTTGGCTTTGACTGCTCTATCGGCTTGGAATCAAAAACTACCCCACGTTTCGCTGATTGTCCGGAAGAAGATTGCTTAGGATTTTTCAATGACGAGTTGCTGGCACTGGTCTTTTTTGGTTTCCTAATTGGACTCAAATTAGATGTGTCTTTGTTAGAAGTCTTTTTCTTTACCCTGTTCTTTGCCAGTTCTTCTTCCATCCTGGCAGCTTTCAAGCGCTGGATCTTTGCCTGCTGTTCCTGTCTTTCTCTTTCAGACACTTTATAAAGCGGGGACGATGACGACGAGGTCAACACAGCGCCAACATCCGATCCACCGGCTTTTTGACTTTTGACCTCCCTAGTAGTCTTAGCACTAGGAGCCAAACATCGGCCCGTATGCTCCTTCTCGGGCTCCCCCGTTAACATTGCAAACATCTTTGAAAAGCTCATGTTGAATATTTTCCTTTTTCCTGCTTGACGTCAACCACTCAGGACCAAAAAAAATAAACCGGGCAGGCAGTATCTAGTCACAGATTGATTCCGGATCAAATGCCTATACGGTTTGGCCAGAAGCACAATCCTAAAGCTGCTCTAGATAAATCTCTTTAGCCCGATCCTGATCTGTTGTTTAATTTAGTATGAATATAGCCGCGTGTATGTATAATGCGAATGCGGCTTTAGCGAAGCGGTCGAAGGTAGCGGGCTGGATCGGGTCCCAAGGAAAGTATGGAGCTCTCTTTTTCGTTGTGGGTGATATAGGGGTGAGTTGAGTTTATTTGAATGTTGTTATTCTGAGCGTATACGATGTCTGGATAGAGTTAAGAGGTTTAGATTGTTAGTAGGTATCTCATTGTTTTATGTGCGTTTTATACGGTGCATAGAGGTGGTTTATAATGTTTGGTAGCGTATGCCATTTATATTTTGCTGCTTAGACAACTAGTATCAAAAAGGAACTCTTCTATTTTTTCACATAAGCATTCTCATGTCCCAATGTGAGTACTCGTCCTTTTTTTTTTTTTTTTTTTTTTGTTGTACCAAAAGTTCCGCTTATCCTTTATTGGTTATATTGCAGAAAGTATTGAGACGCAGGGTCTGTTCGTATAGGCCGATCACACATACATGCATACATACGTACATACGTAGACATTGGTCGTAAGGTTGTTGTGAGTTCGCAGTGATATTCCAGTGAACTCGTAGTAGGGCCGCTGGTGGTTCCTGAATTCTTATAGCGACGACTGTATACCAGTGCCTGGCAATCTGAATACCAGTAGTGGAGTAGGCAAATGCCTTGTGTTGAGTAACATTTGCCCTGCATAGCCAGCCCTGCCTGGAACTGCAAATTATCCATCAGAGCACAGTCATTTATATCTCTTCATCCCATGAATCTCTCAATGACCGGGGTTTCTGGCAAAAACGGTGTTGCTAAATTAATGTTAGATCCAACGGTAAGACATAGAAGCATAAACACGGTATAATGGAATGTAAAGCACTATCAGTATAGCTTTCAACTTAAGAATGAAGGACCAGCCAACAGCCAACAACCAACAGCCGTCAACGGATAAATCATTCTAATAGTTACTACAATTATAAACTAGATAAATAGTTGTAGTTGTAGTAATGTATACATTAAACGAATTTCATTGTTTGATCTAGAATATTTCCCAGCTACTACGTATTCATCAACCCGGTTACTTTAAATAGACATTAATCAAAATCGTAACGGCTGATCCCATCCGTACCATATGTAGATCGTCAACAGTCAGTCAGAAATATCAGCTCGCACTCTAAACAACGCCTGCTCATCTCATTAGCCAACTCCCTCTTCTTTGCTAACCACCTGCTAACGTTTCTGACTTGCCCATCAACTCTAATCAAAACGAAATTTTTTAGATCATCCAACCTTAAAATAAACTCCCCGCAAACGGCCTATCTGAGCCCCGGATTTTGTGGCGCCGGCATCACCCTGAGGATCCACTGGGGCAACTGCGCCTTAAAAGATTATCCATATAAACTGCAATTTTCATCGTATTAGGAAAAGCCACTGATCCACAGGACTGATCGGTCAACTCGCTACCTAATATGATAAATCGAAAAAGACAACATGGGCAGCGGGATCTTTTGTTTTAACACTCAAATCTTTGTATAAATACTCGACGTATTCTTTCCCACCTATTATTTATTATATATATTGCCTGCAGCAGGAAGCCTCTTACCATTGCTCACTCTCGGTACCGTTGGCTACTTCGTGTGTTTATTTCCTGTTTGTACTTGTTTACTATGAGTACGGGCATGTTTCATGAAAACTTCAGCTCAGAAAGTGTGGCTTCCCCCAGTCATATTACAAGTAGATCACAATATCTACCGTCATCTCTTCCACAACTGACTACTGGCTCCACCCCTGGATCTACTAATGACAAGGACACTGAGCGGAGGTCCAGTGTCACGTCCACCACAAGTCCAAGTATAAGAGTGGCGAGGAAGCCAGTTAGCAGCAAAGTCTCTCCAAGCGAATCTACTTTCCAATGGCCAGCATCGCATTCATCGTCATCATCGCCTATCGATGAATCTGAAAAGATGACTCAAAAAGGTACAGGAAGAAGTCGCAACCTACCTTCTTATCAGCGTCATACCCAGCATCAATCACTATCATATCAGTATCCCAATAACGGCCCGCCACCACTTCCTGTCCGTCAATCGCATCCTAACCGTCAGTCATATCCTACATCTCGTCAAACGTCTCATCCCAGCAATATCGCTACTCCTATGCATTTCAATGGCTCGTCACTGCCATCACCAAATAGAGCATCACGGTCTCCATCGCCTTACAAACCAACTCCAATTTCCGCCGTAGCCCCGCTTCTCGAGATTGAAAATCTAAACGTCAATCCGATTTCCACCGACATGGCCAAGGCTGGGTTCTCTGTCTACATGGTTCCTAGAAAACCAGTAGGCTCTAACAGTTCGATTGAGTCAGGTCTTGCCAATGTTGACAAAAGTAGGGATGCAGCTGCCTCATCTGTTGTTGCTCCTCCAAATACTAATAGCAACTCATATTCACCGTCCACCCCTGTTAGGTTATCGCGAAGCTCCGCAATAGCTAGATCAACAAGTCCTATGAAACGATCTGACCGATCCGGAAGTCCGTTAAAACGCAGCAGTCCTAATCTGGAGTCTGGGCGTGATGTCAGTCCAAGCAAGAGCTCAATTCTTGATGCTGAACTGAGCAACCTCAACCGGTACGGCCGCTATAGCCCTAATCTTGACTACCAATTCAACCCAGACGGCGACCAAAAGAGACAGGTTAGCCCTAACTCATATTCCAGAAATAGCCGATCTTCTATTGACGGGAATAGAACGCCCAACTTCTCTCACCGACAAAGTCCCCACGTAAGCCGTGAAAATAGTCCAAAAATCACTCATGAGACTCGTCCGCAGCAGCAGCAGCAGCAGCAGCAGCAGCCGCAAACTCTTATTCCTTCTCCTCATCTGTCCCATCGTAGTCCAAAAGACGACGAGGATACATTTACATTCCTACAAACTACAAAAGATAATAACAGACCTGATTCTCCCGACAAATCCATCGAAAATGCATATGCCAACACGGCTCGGGATATTTCTTCTCCTAGGCGAAGTACTGTGTCTAGCTCAGAATCGACTTCGCCAGAAGAATCAAGAACCAACGAACAGCCGACACACGTCAGATTCTCCCCTTCAAGCCCGAATGTCGTTTCTCAGAATCCTTATAGCCCTGCATCTCAACGCCCCATGAGCCTACAATTTCCTGATTTCGCTCCAACCGAACCCAACCTATCTAATGCTGACGACTATGACGACGACATAGATGAAGAAAGCGATACGTATTTCGCAAATAGCAACGCCAAGCATTGGAAATATCACATTCTAAAGTACTCGAAAGACCTTTACTTGACGACCAATCCAGACTCTCAGCATCTTTCTATGAGAGTGGGTCCGAGCTATTATGTGGATGTTACTAGCTCTCCGAACGGCGAGTTCAGTCTCAGTTTTCATGAGAACGGCAAGCTGACTTTCTCTTCTCTTCGAAAGCGTCTGGGCGACGTTAATGTATACCATCTGACAGTATTTACTGATACAAATCAGCCTAAAGCGTTCACAGTTCATGATTCTAGTGAAGTGATCTATTCACCCAATAGTTCAAATGGTAGAGGTATCAAGTGCGAGCAGTACTCTTTCAAAGATTGTGAAAACCGCGAATGGCTAATTGGAAACAGGTATCATTTATTTAAAGGAGATCTTGTAAAAGTGTCGAAAAGCAAAGTCTTTTTCAGTCTCAAGACAGATCCGAACTTTGTCCTTGGCATGGTTCGCAGAAGAACTCCTATGAAGAAAAGAGTATTGCAATTAGGTAAAAAGGATTACGACCAAGAGGAGGATGATGATGCGGATGAAGAAAAAATTGGTTGGCTGTATGCTTATGACTCGGCCCTTGAAGCTCCTTATCCTCCTTGGATGATGAAAGTCGTGGTTGGGCTAACAATGGCTGTTGCATATGGCCAGAGACTAGATAGCAAACGCTCGTTCAGGACGAGCTTGAGTTTAGATAAATTGCAAGCAGTTGGGAGGATTCCAAGATGAGAACGTATATAGTAGCACTGGTTTGTATAAATCAAGTAAAATCATTTGCAATGAAATATAGAATATTTTCTAGCTATTTATTTCCCTATCTTATTTCCTGCTTTCCTCAAGTTCCTCCTGTCTTTAATAAACGCAGGGAAAAAACGCTCTCATGTGCGATGCCTATAACCTCTTCGACGGTACCAATTCTCAGCCGTGTCATAATATATATCAATATATCAATATATCAATACATCAATATAAACAAATGAAATCGACTCTCGGCTTTACGCACAACTCAATTGTTTTCACTCCATGTTAACAATAGCATGGCATCTTGAAGATCTCGATAGATGGAAAGTGCAGATCTATACAACTGCCACTACATAACCAGATTATTTCTCACAAACACATCGCTCAAATGACCCCTACATCAGCGATAGTTCTTGATACAAACTTCATCATGTCAAATAATGACATTGTGGAGGAGTTGGTGAGTCTATCTCCAGTATATGGACATGTCCTGATTATTCCATACAAGGTTTTGCAAGAGCTGGATGGACTGAAAATGAGCAGTGACCGATCTCGGTCGTTTGAGGCTCGGCGCGGTGCTAATTGGCTATATAGTCAGTTAGCCGTAAGTAATCCGTATGTCGTCGGACAGGGCTTAGGTGACACGATAATACCCGGCTTGGAAGGCGATGATTCTATTTTGGACTGTTGCCGATTCTATCATGAGAAACGTAATGCATTCACCGTGATTCTTAGCAATGACCGAATATTGTGCGCCAAAGCACTTGTTCACGAAATCAAAACAGTATCATATGTCTCAGGAGGAACTACCGCCGAGCAGATCGCGCGAATAGTGAGTTTCTACGCTAATGGAGGCGACACATATGTCCCTGATGTTGACACAACCGAAGTCAGTGCAATGGTAACTGAGGATAGCACTCTTCCTGATGTTAGTGAATATTATGACACAAAAGATGAAAAGAGTATTAAACATGCCTATTCGTCAGAACCGGACTATGCGGAAATAATGAGACACAGAGAAGCTGCACAAAGTAAACCATTACGTACCAAGAGGAAGATGACGCTGGAGGACCTTGACCGACTCGTCGGTATAGATCGTGGGAGACATACTATCAGAGAGCTGTCTCTGAGAAGGAATACTGTAAAACGTATATCACAACCAAACATAGCACTGTCTCACGCGCAAAATAACAACAGTTATCCAGATTCTAATGGAATAAGTCCCCAATTGGACAATCTCAATAACAGAAAACTGCTCGTAGCATCCGGACCAAGGCGTACACCTTCTGCAAGCATAGCACTGTCTCACGCACAAAATAATAACAGTTATCCAGATTCTAATGGAATAAGTCCCCAATTCGACAATTTCAATACCAGAAAACTTCTCGTAGCAACCGGACCAAGGCGTGTACCTTCTGCCACATCTTCTATTTCTGGACGAGTACCTCGTTCTACACCTCTAACATCAATGCATGCTCCTCCTCCTCCACTTCAACGTCCTCACTCCCAATCACTCCCAATCAAGCTGTTCCATCTCGGCGACTGTACCACAATAAATGAAAAGTTCCTAAGAGTGGAAAAATATATCTGTACTTATGTCATTGAATGCGTAGACCGTCTGATGAAAGACACATACAAGGAAAGTGAGCTAGAGTACTTTCAGTATTCTAAACCTATGCCTACTACTGGGGGACTAAAGGTCCTAAAAGAGATAATTGATAATTTCCGAGTACAAGTCTTTGGAGCACTCCTTCCCTGGTCGATTAGAAGTAAAATCACTGTGGCAAGTACAAATAAGCCGATTGAGACTACCAAAGAACTAGTTCAATTGGCCAAAAACTGGGGGGACGTTTGGCTTGCATTGTCTGATGGATTATATAATAGACAGGAGGTCCAAGCGGCTATAAACCACCTATTAGAAGAAGTTCACTAGCATCCTAGTCCATGGGTAGATTATAATTTATTGTGTAAAAATAAAAACAGTACTTGCAGTTATGAAACTCTAGCTGCTGTTGTTCCGAAATTCATTCCACCGTATCTCTCCTTGTTCATCAATGATATTCACTCCACTCTCGCCAAATTTCCAAAAAGCTACATTCTGGTATACACATCCCTTAAGAATCTAAGGTCCAAAGGTGCACCAATAGTATAGAGCATATGTTTCTGAAAGAAACGGCGCGTCCCTGGTTGCAGATCTTCATTGCTTGACGAATATGCTTGCAATCATCTACCTCGTTGTTCTTTGATCGAATAACGCAAGTCTTTGGGTAGGTTAAATCATTATAGCCAAATGGTTTGGGCCATGAGTGACAGGGAGGATGTGCCCCAAAAGATCGCACTGTACGACATAATATAACTTCAAAATAGCGACAAAAATTGATAATTCGATAAACCGAATCTAGAGGGGGAGCTTGAATATGTTTCCTTTATAATCATTTTATCCCACCATTGACAACACCGAGAAATTAGTGAATAACAAATGATAAACTAGAAGTTGAAACATTGTGTTCATCAAGTCTTATGGGGAAGTGTGGCATTGAATTCCGCATCCACATCCAGTCGACAGTTCAAGCTTCCGATAATGTTTGATAAAACCCAGAATATGCCTGACGTTCACTATACCCCTACGGGAATTAAGCTTTGCAGGATTCTAGACGGTTGGGGTAGTGATTCACAAGGGTAAGCTTACGCTGTCTACACCGCACATGTCGGATGATAGCTGTGGCTTGTTTTGACAGGCACAAACTGGATCCTCGTATATTGGTGATCGTCTTGAAGGTTAAATACGTAGCCAGGCGAAGGGCATTGTGGAGAGTGTTAGTGAGAAAAAATAAATAATACTTGTACGGTAGTGAAGGGTCAGTGTTTCTAAGGCTATCAATTAAAATACTCTCTTTCTTTTCTTGACAGACTTTTTAGATGCTAGTTCTTCCTCAAGCTTTCTACGTCTTGCTTGTAGGTCGGTAGTAGGAGAAGCTATAGGGGGCTTGGCGGAAATTTCTGAGGATCGTCCCGGTGAATGTTCTGGTGGTGTGTTCGGTGGTGAACGTGATCTGCTAGATTGTGACAGTCCACCATGTACACCCATGGGAGATCTATGTGTACTTGATGGGGTTACAGCAGCTGAATTAGGGCTATTAGTCTCAGCGTTAAAGTCGGGTTCTCGGTGTCTGCTCTGTGTCGATTCTTGTTCAAAAGGCATTGATAACTCCATAGCGTTATCGCCGGCCCTGCTGATGTCAGCCATCTCAGCATTACCACCAGTGGCAGGTTTCTAGACCAGAGGTTAGCTACACTATGTACTTTGGAAAGATACAACCCGAGCATACATACATCGGTTGGTTTTGTCGCTGTCTCAGACTTATCATGTAATTCGTTAAATCTACTCCAATATGGTGTGGTTATGGACAGACTCTTCTTTATTATCGAGTCCACCATTTTAGAATTGCTTATAGGAGCAGGCCTGTCATCACTTTGTTCATAAGGCTTATAAGCAGCAAGATGTTTTCGAGGGGTGTACGAATGACTGACTTGAGATAATGATTCTCGCATTGTTCGTATATGATAGTCTTTTTCGGATATCAACATCTCTAGAGCCTTGATCTTATGGTCGAGAGCGTCAATGGCTCCAAAAAGACCTAATGACATACCACCTAAGATGGTAGAACCAATTGAGGTTTCTCGGTGTAAAATAAAACTCCAGTCAATTGGTATAGGAATAGGAAAGACGTCTTTGACTAGTGTAAGGCATTTCGCACCATTAACTCTATCGCTAATTCCCAATGTTCTTGATTCACCCTGTAAGCCAATTCTTATGTTTTCAAGTAAGAGGCCGACCTCTTTGTCATTTGTTACGTCAAACGGACAAGTTGAATTCTGACTTGCTTGCTGAATAATTTCTTTACTGCTAGAGTCAACCGACCATACGTTTGATAGATCAGTGATATATAGACTATAGCCTTTAGAAGGCGGCGTCTTGAACGAATATAATAGTAGTTCATTATTGCCTGATTGAGGTTTCAGTTGCAATGGGCTCCATACCAGTGAGCTGTTAGCCAACAGCGATGAGTTCATAATTCACGGTATCGGACGGCTGCCATATAGCTTCTAGCGTCTAGCGTGTATACATTGAAGTCAAACAAATTGTAACAGTTGTGGCGGACAGGTAGACGATAGAGCAGGGTCAAAGGACATCAGAATCTGGCGAGGCGCTATATCTGCACTCTACATAGTAATGTTCATGAGCCAGAATTAATTAATTCAGAAGGAAATGGCAAAAATTAACGAGGTGTACAATAGGGAGTTTTAAAATCTAGCTGTAAGTTGATTGAATCCAACATATATTATAGGGTTTCTTTGTTAATAGTAGTCAAAATTTCAGTACGCTTTAGATTCTATATTTGATACAGATGTTCATTTTGATAAACAGCCATCTCCTTGAACGCCTGATCGCTATTGGACTATATCCAGCTTTGCACCAGACCGCCTAGCCTGGTATAATCCCATCTGTCACGATCGTACAAAACAAACCTAAAAGACGTATACTAATTAACTGTACATTCATTACTATTTAACTCGTTACGCGGCAGATATATATAGAACTGAATCGGATGTTAGCAACCGATACAAATCGTAATGCACTTTGTCAGAAAGTACGCTTCCATACTTACCATTGTTACCACGAATAAAGACATCACCATATTGGTTTGTTTCTTTGTTATCGACAAACTCTCTCGTGCCTTCTAGTGCGATGTTCATGAAGCCATCAACAGATTGTAAATTTCCTGACCGTGTTAGTATGCAACTACAAGTGGTTGAACTCGGTAATCAGCCTTCACGTTGACATGCTTCTCTTTTAGAAGGACTTCTAGCGGACACTGAGCTAGCCAGTCGAGCAGACAGTTCTTAAATAGTCCCATATTCCACTATACATTAAGCAGGCTCACCAGGAAAACAAACCACCAAAGCAATCATTCTAACCCACCGTTGAGCAAAAGCAGCCAAAGACATCACTTACCATGGTACTCAAGACCAGAATTGAGTTTCACTATCACTGGGTTACCCGTTATTTCACTGAGAAACGACGACGAGGCATCTGGAGCAGAAACAACCTCAGCTGGAGGTGGCGTGTTGTGTTCAGACGAGTCAGCCATTTTCTATAATGATATCTGTGCAAAAACAATCAAGACTTGTGAAGCTGGTCTGTCTCGAATTTGGTTATTTCATTCTACTCAGAAATTGTCGCCTTACCCAAAAATATGCGCATGCGCGGGCCAGCTTCTTTTCCTCCATCACCAGCTACGGGCTACAGTAGCTAGGAAAAAAAAAAAATCCAGCCGTGTGGTGAAATTTGCCGATCACAAAAAAATAATATCGATACTTATATAGTTTTGGCTCCGACAATCAAAATATCCATCTTGACCTTTTTCCTTCGTCAATACTATATCTAAGATGGTTAAAAAAGCTATTGATTCTCGTATTCCTACGCTCATCAGAAATGGTGTTCAGGAAAAGAAACGAAGCATTTTCGTTATTGTAGGAGATAAAGCCCGTAATCAATTGCCTAATCTTCATTACCTTATGTCTTCTGTAGACATTAAAATGAATAAATCGGTTCTTTGGGCATACAAGCACAAACTGTTAGGTTTTACGAGTCACCGAAAGAAGAGAGAAACTAAAATCAAACGAGACGTAAAAAGAGGTGTAAGAGAAGCTAATTCAGAAGATCCCTTTGAACTATTCGTCTCTCTACAGAATATTCGATACGTTTATTATAAGGAGACAGAAAATATTCTCGGTAATACTTACGGAATGTGCATTTTACAAGATTTTGAAGCTATCACTCCTAATATCCTAGCCCGTACTATTGAAACCGTTGAAGGTGGTGGTATCGTGGTTATTCTGCTGAAATCAATGACCTCTTTAAAGCAATTATATACAATGACTATGGACATTCATGCTCGTTATCGTACCGAAGCTCACAATGATGTCGTGGCCCGTTTTAACGAACGTTTTATCTTATCGCTTGGTTCCTGTGAAAGTTGCTTGGTCGTTGATGATGAATTGAACGTCTTGCCAATTTCTGGTGGTAAACATGTCAAGCCTCTACCTCCTTTTGATGTCGAAGAAGATACACCCGCCAGTGTCATTGAATTGAAAAACTTAAAAGAATCACTCCAAGACGT
This sequence comes from Sugiyamaella grinbergsii, assembly GCA_030579895.1. Classification (NCBI taxonomy): domain Eukaryota; kingdom Fungi; phylum Ascomycota; class Dipodascomycetes; order Dipodascales; family Trichomonascaceae; genus Sugiyamaella; species Sugiyamaella grinbergsii. The sequence continues at coordinate 60,141 of JAKTRT010000032.1, forward strand.
CCAACCTGCCGGGTCGTTAGTCAATCTTGCCAAGACGGTTGACCAAGCAAAGGCTACCTTAACATTTATTGATGCAATTGCCGAAAAAACTCTTCGTAGCACAGTTACATTAACTGCCGGTAGAGGTAGAGGTAAATCAGCTGCTTTGGGTATTGCCATTGCTGCTGCTATTAGTCATGGGTATTCTAATATTTTTATCACTTCTCCCAGTCCCGAGAATCTGAAAACTTTGTTTGAATTTATTTTCAAAGGATTTGATGCCTTGAGTTATGAGGAACATTTAGATTATGATATTATCCAATCTACCAATCCTGCTTTTAATAATGCTATTGTTAGAGTCAATATTTTCAAGAGCCATAGACAGACGATTCAGTATATTCAGCCCTCCGATGCTCATGTTTTAGGTCAAGCTGAACTGGTTGTCATTGATGAAGCCGCTGCAATTCCCTTGCCGCTAGTTAAGAAGTTGATTGGTTCTTATCTTGTATTTATGGCTTCTACTATCAATGGTTATGAAGGTACTGGTCGGTCGTTGTCGCTCAAATTGATTCAACAATTGCGAGAACAGGCTGGGTCAAGCGCTATTTCGAAGAGCAATGGTGCTGCATCAGCTGGTGTTCGAACTCTTCGCGAGGTTTCTCTTGAGGAACCTATTAGATATGCTGCTGGTGATTCGGTTGAGAAATGGCTTAATAAGGTACTCTGTTTAGATGCCACTATCGGTACTTCAGCTCGATTGGCTACCAAGGGTTTCCCCCATCCATCGGAATGTAACTTATTTTACATCAATCGGGACACTTTGTTCTCATTCCATCCCGTTTCCGAAGCCTTTTTACACAAAGTATGGGCCCTTTATGTTGCCAGTCATTATAAAAACTCTCCCAATGATCTACAGTTGCTGAGTGATGGACCAGCTCATCAGTTGTTTGTTTTATTACCACCAGTAGATGCAAATGATTCCCGTCTTCCTGAGCCTCTTTGTGTGGTTCAGATTGCTCTTGAAGGGCAGATTTCCAAATCTAGTATTCTTAATAGTCTAGCAAGCGGCAAAAGAGGAGGCGGCGATTTAATTCCTTGGGTCGTCTCTCAACAGTTCCAAGATGAAGAATTTGCTGGTCTTTCTGGTGCTCGTGTGATTCGTATTGCTACCAACCCAGAGTATATGGGAATGGGTTATGGATCTCGAGCTCTTGAGTTACTCAAGGACTATTATGAGGGAAAATTCGCAGATATTTCAGAGAAAGCAAACACTCTTAGTGAGACTAGCCAAGCAGAAAGAGTGTCTGACAAAGAGTTAGAATCAGCAACTCTTACTAACGATGTCATCAAAACCAGAGACCCCAGATCTATGCCTCCATTGCTTTTAAAGCTATCTGAACGTCGTCCAGAAGCCTTACATTATTTGGGTGTTTCGTTTGGTCTAACTAACCAACTGAATAAATTTTGGAAACGAGCTTCGTTTGCTCCTGTTTATCTTCGCCAAACGGCTAATGATCTCACTGGTGAACATACAGCTATTATGTTAAGGGTGCTGGAGGGCCACGAAGATAAATGGCTTGCCGAATTTAGTGGTGATTTCCATAGAAGATTCTTGGCGCTTCTTGCCTATGAATTTAGAACTTTCACATCTGCTCAGTCCCTGAGTATCATTGAAGCCACCAAGAACGCAACCGCCAAGTATTTAACAGATGGGTTGTTTGATAAACAAGTTCTTGATAGGGAGTTTACCCCATTTGATCTCAAGAGACTGGAGTCGTATGCTAACAATCGACTTGATTATCATGTTATTGTGGATCTTCTTCCTAAGATTGCTAGCTTGTATTTCTCGAATCGATTTTCAAGCGACATCACACTATCGAGTGTTCAACAAGCTATTCTCCTTGGCATTGGTCTTCAGAAGAAGGATATTGATTCCGTTGCCAAAGAGCTCAACCTTCCTGTCAATCAAACATTAGCAATGTTTGCAAAAACCACTCGTAAGATTTCCAACTACTTCCGGGAGATTCTTTCTAAAGCCATCAACGAGGCACTACCAGAAATTAGAGATGAAGAATTAGATGAGATGGACGGTATCAATGGTAATACTGCGGCAGCCACTATTGAGGAAGTTGATGACGCGACCGATGATAACCAGAAAGCCCTCAAAGAAAAGCAGCGGGAACTTATTAATTCCCTAGACCTTCAAAAATTCGCTATTTCGCAGGATGCTGAATGGGATTCGAATTCTGTCAAAAAGGCTGCTGCTACCGAGTCTGGCAAAGGCACTGTCAGCCTTAAATCTTCCAAAGAGTCTAAGCGTAAAGAGACTGCTGAGGAAATTTATGAACAGGAATTGGGCGGATCCAAAAAGAAGAAGCAGAAGAAAAATAAGCATTAGTCATTATATTTCCTATATATTTCATTTATTTTTGTATAATAATCACACTATTTAATCGCATCGTTTTGTTACAAAGTTGGGACAACGTGATATTCTGTGGCATGCTATAACGAGATCTCATTATCAACCGCTACTTAGATAGACTAGACAATAGATACAGCTGGGCTGACCCAGGTGGAAGCCACCTATCACCGATTTTCACTTCTTCACTTATCGACTCTCGCTATGATCCGGATCTCGGCTCCGCCAAGAAGTGCCTGGGTGTCAGAATGTCTAGGGTTTGCTTCCCAATAAGTAAAATCAGATAACGCAGTTCGATCAGATAAAAGTTTTTTTCTCGACTCGTATACGGGCGTCGCACGGCAAAACGACGCACCATGCATTCTTTCAACGGTTTAGGACTACACCGGCAGAGCTGATCTACCAGGGCTTACCATGATAAAGGGACTCGCTCATCCGTTTAATGGACAATTTTTTTTTCTATCCCCTGTTCCGAACTTGTCCGCCTTTCTGCCATCTCGTCAGTCTTTGGTTTTTTTATATTGATATTTCGTCAGAAGCAGTCTCCGAAATAGAAACAGACCAATTATCAAGCGCTCACTGGGTTAGCATTAAATCCATTTCTACATTCCATCTCTGGCTCTTCTCTTGTGCTAGTCGTATTCCAATCCATTCTTTGAAACTTTAGTGATTAGGACCGCCATCAAAAGCCCCCCTGTTATTTGCATCGCTACTACCATCCTCGTCATCTCAAGTAGCCGCCACTACCCATCGCCCATCGCCCGGCCTTCCAATTTAATCGCCTTAACTCAGAGTCATAAAGTCCCAATTACCGGACGGCTACATTGGAACTCTGCACAACAGGAACTGCCCAATTCTCCTTACCTTGGTTGACTACTCTGACCCATCTGAAAACCTCTTCGAGTTCTAGACCGACCAAAAAAAGTCTATTGGAAATTTCACAGGCATATTCATTAGTTCTATAATAGCATCGTGAGTCTTTTGCTATCTCCCCAAAGACAATAAAATCAAGCCCGGAATTAGCGCATTGGTCCATTAGACACAGACTGTTTCAACACTCGACCCACGAGTTATTTGTCCCGAATATTGTTTTCTTTCTTCATTTATTAATAGGGTTGTGGTGAAATTTTCAAATCGCAACCAAAAAAAAGGCTGGCTGGAATTCAAACATCCTAGTTCGTTCGGGCCCCTTGGTTATCTATAGATTCAATCTTTTTGTATAGATTGCATCGGTATATCGGATTAGCGCGACATACGATAGAAGTTTGTGTTGACGAAATCGAAATTGCTTCTTGTAGCTAGGTTGCTCTCTCGGTCATTCGTATCATCCCAGAGCTCCGTCTGGTTCGATATCGAGCTTTCGCTGCTACCTTTCCTTCTTATCCCAACTATATTGGTCACCTCCATCACGATCTGATTACCATAATGCCAATTCTTACCGATAAAGAGTCAGTTAATTCTCCTCTTATTCACCAAATTACAATGACAAAGGACTTGGGACCGGCTAATAAGAACGACTTGCTGGTGTCTTTAACACATTCTGCGCCAATCGCCCTTCCAAATAGCGGAATCATCATTCCAGGCCGAACGACCCATAAATCGGTCAATGATAGTGGAGGCGGCGGAGCAAATCATAATGGCGGAAACAATACTGCCTCTGGCGGGACCTCTAACCCATCCACTAGTATCCGTAACGACGATAATGAAGACGGCGAAGACGAGGATTATGCCGATTACGAATCTTTACCCCAAAATACATCATTAGCAGCCAACCTAACAGCAGGCGCGTGCGCTGGAATCATGGAACATACTGTCATGTACCCAGTCGACGCTATTAAGACCCGAATGCAAGTAGTTACGAGCTCCGGGAACCGATATTCGGGTATTGTCAGCGCAGTCACGAAAATATCTGCTGCCGAGGGCGCTAGAAGTCTGTGGAGGGGCATGACTTCAGTTGTAATTGGTGCTGGGCCAGCTCACGCTGTTTACTTTGCGGTCTATGAATCAGTCAAGAACTCTCTTGGTGGAAATGCTGATAAGCACCATCATCCGATTGTTACTTCAATTGCCGGAGCCAGTGCTACCACAACCTCGGATGCTCTTATGAACCCGTTTGATGTAATCAAGCAGCGAATGCAGTTGAGAGGAGCCAAATACAGAGGATTCACCCATTGCGCCGGGGAAATCTATAAAAAAGAAGGATTCGGAGCATTTTATATCTCATACCCTACTACCTTGATGATGAACATCCCTTTCACAGCTGTCAATTTCACAGTGTATGAATCTGCTTCCAAGTTTTTGAATCCCGAAAAAATCCACGACCCACTAGTCCACTGTGTGGCCGGAGGAGTTGCTGGTGCCAGTGCAGCAGCCATTACGACCCCCTTAGATGTTATCAAGACCTTGCTCCAAACCAAAGGGTTAAATTACGATGTTAATGTTAGAAAACTCAATTCATTCAAAGAGGCGGCGGCCTATATTTATAGAAACCATGGACTCAAAGGTTTCTGGAGAGGCTTGCGTCCACGAGTAGTATCCAACATGCCTTCGACTGCTATCAGTTGGACCTCGTATGAGATGGCTAAATTTTACCTTTACAAGTCGAGCCATTTCGCTAATAAAAAGTTCGATTAAAACCGTGTTCTGTATGATAGTATGAGGGAATTCAGCTCATTTAAAGGATACTGCTGAACTATAGTACCGACCAAAGAGGACCAATCAATAAGCTAAAAAAAAAAGAAGTGGATATAGTATACCTATATCCTTTTGCATCACTTCTTTTATCTTTTGAAATGATAATCATTGGCTTGACGATAAAATTCACTGATAGTTTTTTTGTAGTATAAAGGAATGAATAACAAGAACAGTGATGTTAATATAATATAATATATAATAAATATTGTACATAGTATACAAACGATTGCGAGACAAAAGCGCCGATTAACCCTGTGCATCGACCATTGTTGCATGCCATTCACAACGATCCGACCAAGGGCAATAACGACATTTGCCGACTTCAGATGAATCGACTCCAATTGCCTCACGGTCTCCACGCCAGAACGACAAGGAAAACCTTTTCAAGTCTTGCATCGTCTCTTCATCATACAGGTAGCAAGCCGTGCCTATTAGAGACCCTGCCTGAGAGCCGGTGGATCGATGATACGACACCTGGATTTCTTTCGAAACGGTTACTTTTCGTGACAGTTTATTAAAACCTTCTCGAAGTTTTACTTCGAGCTGTTTGAGAGAATGGCAGTTGTTAAGGGACGACTCGTTTAGTTTGCTTACTTGTGAGTTGAATTCATCTGAAAATCGTTGGTCTGGGTCGACATCATATGCTTTATACAATATAGGCAAACAGCTCTGTAATACATTGTTATTACTATCAATCATTGAAGAAAACAGTTTATGATAAACCAATAATTGATGATAGGCAGAAAGCTGTTGAGATGTAGCAGGTAAGGTTCCCTTGACTCGCGACTTTGTATCAGATATAACGAGTTGATTTTTCGAATCAGCATTAACTTCGTCTATGTAGCCTGTGACTAGCACACCATCCAGAACTCCAAACACGTAGAACTCTCGGACAGAATGGCCATGTAGGATTGCTTCCAATCGAACAATTATATCAAAGAATTTTTTTGCCAGCTTTTCTGCCTCTGTTAGTTCAAGACCATCGGGCAATTGAATAGTCTCACCGAGGTTTTTCTCAGCCTCGATTTCCAGCAGCAAATGAACAGAAGTGCCTGCCAACATTGCCGGCGTTTCTAGCCTACCGCCTTTACATAAATCATAAAAGGTTCGTAATTCACAATATTTAGTAGCAATATCGGTCACATTCAACTTTTTATCACCACGGAAGAGAGATATGGGAGTTTGAGGTGGTAAGTTTGCTAACAAAGGAAGTCTCCTCGGAAAATAGCCATCTTTCTGCAATGGGAGTATATCAACAGTAGCCAAATCAGCAACCGAATGTGATCCCAGTTCAGGGTTATATTTGGACTCCAGTTTTGAGGTCAAATCGCGATTTAAACTTTGTTGATCTTGAAAATAGTTCGACCTACTAAACGGCCTTCTCATTGCCGTTCTCCTTGTAAAGTTATAATGACCGCCATGAGACCCGTTCAATCTCCTCCATAAAGGACGTGATAGTGTACACTTGAACCTCATGATACAGGTCCCTTTGATCCAGAAAGCTTCTGGGCTATCAGACTAAACACCACGCAAGTTCCAAGAAATCCAATGAGATTGAAAAACGCTGCTCGAGAATACTCTCTTTCTTCCTCTTCAGTGCGGAACGAGGCGAAAATTCTTCTTAAATTCGGCAAGGCCTAGAAAAATGTTAGTGATTCCTGTTTCTAAGGTCATCTCTAATAAACCGTACCATTCTACTGCCTCGACTGATTCAAGTTGAACTGGATAGGATAATTGTTTCTGTCGGGAGAAGGCAGTGGTAATTGAAACTCGACATATAGATAGCGATAGTGGTCGAGGGTACAGAAACAATTGTCCCAACCTGGTATGCAAAAGGCACATGTAACTTAGGCACTTCTAGAATTTCGTCATTGCACTTTCCCTTTCGTTTGCCGGTGTAGAGTATATTTGGTAATTAGATCTTCTGCTAAAGTCATCGTACTGATTAAGCTGGCATTGGCTATATTAGATATGTATTATATTAGAACATCTGGTTCTTAAAGTACTTGGATGTTATCTTAAACGCTGAGCCTGTTTAGAGATTATGGAAGCTGTTTGATATCAACTAGTTAAAACATCGAAAGAAATAATTACTGAATAGTCGGATGAGGAACGACCTTAAGACATATGCATAGGCCAGATGTTAAAAGATCGAGTGAACAGATCTTGACTGTCCTGCCTAGGAAACCCATACAAGACGTTCTAGTGGCTTTAATGGAGCTTCTTTGCAAAGTAGACTTACTAAATGTGTCCCCTGTAGAAACCCCGGACTGTTTGGGTAGTAGTTCTGAGAATTCTAATTCTAATTGTGGGCCCTTGATCTTTCTCCAACTCCTACGTGTCGCTGGAGTTCCCTCAGATTTGTTCTCCTCAGCCAGCTCTGCTAGAGCGTCTGGCTCAAGCGCCCGTTTTTGATTCAATGCTCCAGTATTCGTTATGTCACTTGAACCAAACTTCTCGTAAGCCAGTTCAGCAATTCTTTCCAGCATTGCTGATTCAACTGCTCCTGATATGCCCGTTCTGAAGTCTGTCGTTCTCCTGTTCAGTTCGCTCTAGTAGTACTGTTGCATTTCAAACACGGCCGTAGCCGGCGCTACGACTACTCCTCATTACAAGGAGTATTAAACTTCCGACGTCAACTGAACAGCTCTATCGCCCAGTGTTTTTTAGACCAGGCCAGTTAATTCAAAGTCCAATAATGCCAGGCATGATACCAGGTAATCCGCCCTGTAAAAGTTCATGTTCATGCATTGTCCGCATTAAACAAACGGACCAATCCATCGTCACATACTTCTACCAAATCAATGCAATTCTTTGATATACTAGATATATATACTAGATATATATTATAATATAACTGTAACGTGGGACAATCAATCAAAACTCATACCAAAGCCTAGAAACTAAGAATTTTTAAATGAGATTGATCTGTATCACCCAAGTGGTCTGCTTGCTTGTCAAAGCATCGTTGGCTGCACCTTCACAATCTCCGTGGATTAAAACCAAAGCGGAAAGTTCTCTATATTCTGAATCCGCTCTAAATCCAGCAGAAGTTATTCAAGTAACAGGACCTCCACCAGATTATGGTCCTGTAACTCACACTCAGATCTTGGGAGAGCATGTGTTCTCGAATTCCTATTATCGCCCTTTCAAAATTAACTACACTCCCCCAGTGAAGAACTTCAGTCGCGTTACTTTGACCCTCAAGACAAGATTACACGGCATACAGTATGATCGATTAGTTCATGTATTTATGGGTGATAGTGAAATATGGAGGTCCTCAACTGGCGAGCCCGGATCTCATAATATAACGTCAACGTTTACTAAAGACGTTTCAAACTATATTAGTCTCTTCAGAGAAAGTCAAAATATGACTCTTCAAATAGACAATATAGTCAATGAGGAACTCAGCGGACCAATTACAACCACACTTATTGCTAGATACTATTACCCAGAATTAGATGTTGACCACGGTCAAGGATTGCAAAGAATGTACGATGGAGGCGGCGACCTTATTTGGCAGCAATATTCTGGACAGGTTCCACCAGACAAAATTATGGCCGTATTACCCGATGAAGGATCTAGTTACTCTCCAAACCAGGGCCCTCACCACTGGACCACTCCACCATCTCTCATAAGCAAAAGACTCAAACCACTGCCTAGAAACGTCACTCGGGCGGTTATCGAGATCTCGGCTACTGGACATGATAAAGAAGAATTCTGGTATGGAAATTTGATTGACGAGTACGCAACTGCCGTTAACGGGCCCGGTGGCGGTCCTTCAAGGGTGATAGAGATACTAATAAATAATCGCCTGGCAGGATTTGTGTTCCCATTTCCAGTGATATACGCCGGCGGTATATCTCCATATATGTGGAGTCCAATCGTCGGCATTCACGCATTTGATACGCCAGTCTATGAAATTGATATTAGCCCTTTCTTACCAGTCTTATGGATGGGGAATGCAAAAATCGACATCCGGGTTCGAAATGGGTACAATTCTACGGACGTGAACAATGGGTGGTTAGTCAACGCCAACATTATGACATGGGAGATTCCTTCAGTTTCTGGCAGTGGAAATATGGAGCTGAATAATAATGCTACATCGATCAATGGGACCAGTAATGATAGCGGAGATTTGGACAATAAATCTGTCGGCGGGTTTTTACCTAGTAATTCCAGCGTGTTTGAGGTGGTGTCATTATTACGGGGAATAAGCCGAAGTGCTAATTTGGACTTTGACGGTCAAAAAATTAAACTTGAATGGCAGCAGGCATGTATGTACGACAATGTTCAATATTTGTCAAATCGCTATGAGTTCCACAGCATCGCCCAAAGTACCTTGTGTGCAGCAAACATCACCATGTTCAGACCAGATAACGATGGACCAAATAGACATCGTAGCTGGCAGAAAATGTATCAATATCCTCTAGCGGTCCAAAGCACATATGATGCCATGAAAGGCCGAACCAATGTTGAGTTGACACAGACCTATGAGCATACGGATAGTATTAGGGGTCGGGCCATAACTACGACCCAGAATGCAACAGCAACAACTTTCGACCATGCCATAGACCGTAGAGGAAGCAGAGGATACGGATCAAATCGGCAAATTTATTTTTATGAAGACAAAGCTAAGAGTTATCAAAGACTAGCAGTAGCTCATAATAACACTCTTGTTCTCGATGCTGACGCCCGAAACGATACATCCTACATGAATAAGCTGCTGACTACGGACAGCAATGAGCCATTGTCAGTCCAAGGCAACTCTATTCATATTCTTTCTAAGAGATACTTTGACAAACAGTCAAGGCTGAGTGATAGTATGCGTCACGAGTTTTTAGCCGAAGTAGCTTCATTATTCGAAGAGCAGGTTGGACAGTCATCAACAATTCAAGATAAAGTTCAAAGTCATGCAAAACGCCAAATTCAATCTGGTGGGTATAATGGGTATAAAATGGCAAAGAAGCATAGACCACTCATTGCAAGACAGAGGCATGTGCTGAAACGGTGATAACTACCAACCGAACTGGAAACTATCTAAGTTTTACTTATATGAATGTCATGGTAGAAGATAGCTCAGTAATTCGAGATATATAATTGACATGTTTGTATGGGATGGAGAATTCTCTAGGTAGGGTCTTAATACCTCTATATACAAGTCCATCATTCTGTAGTCAATAGACGACAATTCATATACATGTAATAATCTTCTGGTCTGGGGTAAAGCCTAAAGTATATGAAACGATTAAACATTGTAGATCACGATAGAACCGAGAAAGTAAATAGTTGTGTTACTAGCTATATATACAAGGCGCTCTTTGCAGAACGCATATGCCAAGTAAAAATGTAGCGAGACCGAAAGCGGAGTGGAATCTCTCTCCAGAACAATGGGACATGACAGCTAAAAAAAAATAAGTTCATGAGGACCATATCTGAGGACCAGAAAATGGTTGAATTGTTTTAAGGTTTCTTTGATCTAAACAAATCTTGGTTGATCCTAATAAGCGGGCAGCTCCATGCAGCTTCTCCTGACACTAACCATCATGGTTTCAATTAACGTCATCGATGCTGTCTCCAATTAATGTCGCTACAGAATATTCAAGATTGCTCAGCAACTTATATGAAAATTTAACATAATAGGTATAATTACTATTAGCGCAGTAAGAATATATCTCAATAAGACAGTACTAATGCATCCTCGAACGGCACCTAAGACGGCCTATTAATTAAAACGCGTCACTAGAAACGACAATCAATTACTCCTTCCCCGATCGATCGCGAGCCAATCTCTTTTTTTGTATAAATAACTCTGCGGTTAGCCTTTATCTTACCGAAAATCGACCGATCCAGGTGCTTGGACCGTAGATCAGTCACATACGGAATAATTCCATTATGGAGATTGACGAGAAATCATGGTGCCAACTCCGAGTGCATTAGGCCTATCTCATTTTTGAACTTCTACCCAGCTGCCTACTTTGCCGTCCTTTATTCGTGTTCGTCAATATCAGTTGGGCCGCGTATGGCTGATATTTTTATTATTTCCACGTTGGGTGCTAATAATAATGCTGCAATGCAAACAGAGTAAGAAATGTCTCCTATTGGTTACAAGACTTGGTAGTATTCACGTATAAAAACCAGCTAGAACTACATGTGGTATTCGAACTTTGGTGTTCATCGTTTACATGTTACGAAACTTTAATTCTAGCATCATTCTACCAATTGTCCAGTTGTTTTGCTAATAATCCGAATAACCTCAGTTCCACGTACCAGATAAATTCTCATGCCGTTTGAAGTTCCTAATTCAACATTATGCATTATTTAGCTGCAGAAAAAGCAAACAACAATAAATGTTATTTCCTGGTTGAAACACAATGGAAGATCTGATATGCATGGGCTGGACTGTAAAGCGGCATCATAAAATTTGATGAATTTGGCTTGGCACACCCACCTACATAGCCCTTTCAATGTTTCATGGATATCTGAGATATCCTGACGGAACAGAGTCCAGTAATTTGTATCAAGCAAGCTGCTGTTAGTATGGCCACATGAGTTGCGCCACCCGTTGGGGCCGGCACCAAAGGGCGGGTTACAGAAATGTCTGGGACGGTATTATTATCATCTGGTACTTGTTTTGTTATTATTAGAACCGGTTATTTCTTGCCATTACTGTTTGGGTGGGATCTTGGGGCTTCTTCTACTAGATGGGAATTTAATGTTACCATTGCAGTTGATCCTTTTTTTTTCTTCACTGTTTTTTCCCTCGTCACATATTACCCCTGAACATATAGATAGTTCCTAGTGGGCTATCGTTCACGTCCAACCGGTCTATATAGCAAACTTGTTCGTGATTGGCATATTGGCATAGCAAGCGCAATTTCTGCAATCACTACTTTACTGCATGGAGCCGAGTTCAAGGAAAAGAGAAGGGTCCTAACGTAGTATTAGTGAATGTCGAAAACCGGTTACTGATTTTTTCACCTTTATTATCACTATTTTCGAACTACAAAGACGAAAGAAAAGAGGGGTTTTTTTTCCCTTTGCAATTGAATCCCAAGATCTCTCAAGAGTAGGTATATAGGGGTCCTTTCTCACCAATACTCAAAGGGTTATAAATCATCGTAATAGGAGCTGTTCCTTTTCTGCTGTCGATCTGTTGAATCTCGTACCCCCTGGGTCGCCTGTATTAAGCAGAGAGGAGAGAGGAGCGAGGTCCACCACTAATAGGCAACGTCCATTCCCCGAAACTGACCTCAAAAAATACAAAATCAATACTAAATAGTTTTGTTAGCACTTGTACAAAAAGGTAAGCGTTAACTATAAATTCTCAACCTTATGTTGATGGTGGTGCTAGTTCATGACTGCTTCTATTCTCAATTCCTGCACCGTGCTTCTGCACCATGTTCCTGGCTACATCCCTGTTTCCCTCCATCCCATAGAAACAAACGGCCCAATTCCAATGCAAGTACTAACATGACAAGTTGCAGAATATCCAAATCACAACGGCTAAAAAGTTCCCATATCGAATCGTAGCTAGAATTCGCAGGTACCATTTCGTGTGGCCTAGCTATCTCGGTGGGTGTGTGCCCCTGTTGAGCCTTTTGTACCCCTTTTTGTCTGTAGATAATCATCGCTCCTCAACACCACATTGCTTTTGTTTATTTCAATCTGTCCCTTAATCTACATCTGCCGATCGACGATGATGCACATGCATTCGTCCAAAACTGGCGGTCCACCACGAAATCAAAATCCTCCCCATAATAATAATCCTTCGACATCTCACTTCAATAATGTCAAGGGCGATAGTTATTTTTTTGATTCAACTGATGATAAAGAAGGACTTGAAGGAATTATAAATTTTTACCGTCAGTCTATTACTCCTGCTCCTAGTAAGAAGAAAAACCGCCAAAGAGACTTAAATTTACCTCTACCACCGTTGCCAAGCGAGGCAAAGAAGCATTCTCGCTCGAAGCATGGAAATTTACCATATTGCAACAATCACGCAAAATCTATTTTTTATCTTGGATCCGTGGAAAGAAAACAGTCTTCATCATCTATTTTATTAACTACTAAAGCTTATTCTCGTGGCTCATCCAGGTCTGCTAATACCCGGTTCTCTAATTCTAAAGGTGGTATATCCGTTATTGGTGAGAACTCGGTTTTTAGCAATCAGCTGGAGCGTACGAGACAGAGAAGGCCAATCAGACCTCTAAATCCTCAACTTTTCCCGGTCAAATCAGGTGCTGCCGTTCACCCTGTGGTCCGACATTTGCACGACAAACGTGTTGCAAAGGTTGTCCGACTCGATTCTCTCCACACTCTAGTCATGCCTCAGGTTGGAATTCTTGACGCATCTCGTTATAGCTTTTTGACTGAGGAGGATTCTAGTAATCCTCTCAGCAAACCGTCACCCCCTCTGGTTCAGGCTCCGACCTTATGTCAGCCCACTCATACTCCACGGGTAATAGGTGCAAAGATATATCACCGCAAAGCATCCTTATTCAAATCTTCAATTGCAAAGGATCTGGCACTTGAGAAAGATTTACCCCCTTTACCGGAAAAAATATCTACCGCCCCTTCAAATAATGTACAAAACAACCAGTTGGCTAGTGGGAACACCAGTAATTGTAGCAAACGTCTTTCTGCGTCTCCTAATCGAACGGGTTATGCCAATAAATATGAACCAAGTGAATCCCATCAAGAATTAAATGTTGCCCCAAAGTCTCGCCGAAAGCGATCTAGCAATGCTGAGAGGAAACCACACAAGTCTCCAGAAAGGACAAATATTGATTTCGAAAAACCTACTCCCCCGCTACCTGAAAAAAATCGTTCTGCCGAAGAAATTAAGTCTGCTACTACGCCTTCAACTGATGAAACAGCAAGCTCTGTAAAAGCTTCACCCAAATCTTCAAACTCAACGCCGGACTCCAGCAAAGTCAAAAAGACAAAACTCCGACCAATCTCAATATTCTCAGAAATTTCACCAGATGTAGACTTCGGTAACAATGTTAATTATACCTTCAGCGATAATACGTCGTATCTTGATAATTCAAGCATATTTACTTCACATCCTACCAATAATATTAATTCCACTCAGACTTCGAATGGAAATCAGCTTGTTCAAGAGAATGAGATAGACCCCACTGGAATGAAAGAGCCTATCACCGAGACTACTACCAAAGAGTACAACGACTCTTACCCTCTTGATTCTGTGCAAATCACTCAACCACTGAAAATTCAGAAGGGTGCTCCAGCTATAGAAGATTCAGCTTTAAATAAAAGGGTTCCCGTACAAATCTCCATTCCAGAAGAAAATGTTAAATCTGTTGCCACTTCGTCTGAACATAGCTCCAATACAAGTCTAGATGAAGATGGAACTTTCCTGGATGCCGAGTCTGATGTCCCCCAGACGCCCGAAAATGAAAGATTTCACTCGGTCGTGCAATCTCCGAAATCCGACGCATTATTAGGAAGTCTGATGGAGTCATCTCCTATTCACAAGTCGACCGAAAGTCCCAGAACTTCGATTTCGTCTGATTCACTACTGTGCGATTCACATAATCAACTAAAAACTAGTAGCCGGGTGCAATCAATGCTAACTTCAACATCCAGCATCGGAAGTACCGATTTGATCAACGAAATGATATTGGATCAGCAGCGGAAAAAGAGAGCTCCCAGTTCTCGACTCTCATCAATGGTCGTACCAGTATCACCATCAGTAGCAGGTTCTAACTATGTTAATAGATTAAGGTGTAAGTACATCCATTAGATTGATATCAGCATGTATGTATCGAGAAGCCTAACAGTCTAGCAACTGCATCTGTCCATGAACATGTGACTCCCAATGAAGAACTAACACCTAGTTCAGATGAGGATCAAGCTAGACTAAGAAAAAAATTCAACCTTATCCGAGAACTAATCGATACCGAGGAAGTATTTGCAACGGATATGGGTGTTTTAGTTGACATATATTACCGAAGGTTGCGTTCAGAACAATTTTTTGGATATATCTGCAAAACTGATATGACACGTCTTTTCTCAAATGTTGATCAAGTTCTCCTTCTTTCCCGACAGTTTGTAATGACTCTTAAGGATACTGTTAACCCATATGTGTTTGGTTCAAAGATGCTCTTGAATGGCAAATCGCTTTCGGATGTTGAGACAAGAATAGGGTTTGCGATTCTCAATTTCATTCCCTTAATTGAATCAACATTTCAAACTTATTGTGATTGCAACAAGTGGCAAATGGATACTTTCTATAGACTACGATCCCTGGCTTGCCCCAATGTTGATCTTTGGCTTACGGAATGTCTGGAAGCCTCTAAAAGTATTACGACAGCTTGGACATTGGATGCTCTTCTGATCAAGCCAGTACAGCGATTACTGAAATATCCGTTACTAGTTGACTCCATGTTCAAGGCAACAAATGAGGGTCATGCAGATTTTGACAGCCTAAAGATGGCTTCAAAGCAAATCAGAGAATGTGCAGATCGAATCAACTCCGACTGTGGTCCTGATTTTGATAATACTCCTCTAGGTGCTCCGAAACGTGATAGTGATATACAACGTCGAAGTGCCGAGGATGAAGCTGCCAGCTTACGGCAATTAAAAACAATACCCACTGCCGATGCTGGATTGCAAGATTTGCTTTCTGATTTTTATCAAAAAAGAAGAAATATCCGTTCTCTGATTCAAGCAATTGCGACTAACTCAGCTGATGTTCAACATCAGTTTAATAGTAACTCGGCACTTGCAAAGGCTTGGCTGACATGGAGTATGGCTATTGGAATGGACGATGATGACTCTACCAAACTGAGGCGATACAAACATTACGCGCTATTTTCAACACCGTTTACATCTACTTCGTCAACTCAACTCTCAACAGCTCGATTGTCTCGTAAAATCGAGAAGGAAGTTCTTGTTCCTTTGGAGAAAGTATGGGCCATGTATGAAAGAACAGAGCTATTGGCCGCCGATCGTCTGAGGTTCCATACTTCCTATACAAAATACGTGTCATCGAAAAATGAACTTTCTTATGCTGCTTCGTCAAATGCCAACGGAGACCATAATTCATTTCCGCACGCTGATAGGCAAAGAGCTGATTTGTTCTTTAAATATCACAATAGTCTGAAGGATGGATTGCCTGATCTGTTTAGACTAACCGATCGTATGGTTGAATGCTGCTTTGCCAAGTATATTGAAATACAAAGACAATGGTTTCGAATGGCAGTGGATTCAATGGCAACTGTTTTTAGTCTTAAAGTAGACGATATTCAAGATGCTGACGGACGACTGAATCATGACCCAGTTGTTGATAAGTTCAGGCAGGCTGAATCCAATAGAGGAAGTGTTCTGGATTTGGGTATCTGTAGAGAATCCTTCCTGGGTGTCGATGGGCCGGGCATTACTGGAGCCGGTGTTTCAGACTCGGAATCCAGCTGTGAAGTAAGTGACAGGTTGTCGCTAGCACCAATGAACTCGACCCTGACTTCCGCAACTCCAAAAGACCGGTTGAAACTCCGTCGCAAGAGTAGTATTTTGAGCTTAACGAACTGGCAACGAACTTTAAAGAGCCATCCTTCAAAATTTTTGTCAGGTTAAAAGCTACTTTTATTTATGGTTTTGTTAATTTTATTTATTTGGATCCCAGATTCGGATTAGTTTTATGATTATATTATGTCGAGATGATTCATACGAATAAAATGTTTTACATGTAGAAATGGCCTGCTAGGCTGGCAGATTGAAATTGACCTGTTGTGTGACAGGCATAAACGGAACTGGCATCACGAAAGAACCACTTCAGACTTCACATGTCGAAGTAAAAATATATTTAAAACAAAAACATATCTAGCGACACCAGGTTTCGATCCTGGAACCTCAGGGTTATGAGCCCTGCGCGCTTCCATTGCGCCATGTCGCTTTATATCTGTCAAATGTGACTTCTCACTCAATTAGAGATCTCTTGGGTTATTTAACTCAAGTTATTCAAATGCGATACAGTGATATATCTAACGCAATATGTGATATAATGTTACATCTTTGGCATTTCTCATTTTCACAGCACCACTATAAAATCATCAGATATCAAATCATGAGCATAACAACATGATAGTATCACATACAGCTTCTTTTTTTAATTCGAAAGTGCCGAACGGTGTTCACGTATGTTCATTGAAATTTCAATGGGGAATCCAACAACATCGCAACATTCCGAAATCAAACTATATCCAATTGTTACCTTGAATCAGGGCTAATATCCGAACTGTCTAATGAATGAATATATCTTAATTAAAGTCCTATACAACAAATAAATTATACAAATAAATTTCCATGACTTATCTATCTCTAAGGAGGACAGTTCGGATTTATTTGTTGTATAGGACTTTAATCAAGATATATTTATTCATACATTCATACAGCTTCAGAACTTCAGAACTACAAAATCACACATCACACATCACATCATAACTAGAAAATTAACATAACATAACATCACCTTCACCATCACCATCAGAGCCTAATAGCATAATGTCAAACATCGTAATACTATCCGTCATAGCTTTACAACACGATAAGAACATCTTCTCTTCTTGGCAGTATGGTGCTCAATTACGAGTGTTATCCATGTATAATCATCCGTAGAAACGCACATAATAAATATAACTGTTTGATACACAAGTGGCTACAGCTTACTTTATTGGTTTTTAGCGCTAGATTCCATCAAATGCTCTCACTGATATTAAAGTGGATATAGATAGCCTTATTATTTCTCGTTTGTAGGCAGGCATATTGGCGACACTTTGTGAAAAGAAACAAGATACTTTTAGCGATATTATTATTATATGCTACATATAGCTGACTTACATCAACGAAAGATAGCGAGAACTTGTAATAAACGGTATTACAGGGCGGAAATATACTACAGTGAGCAAGGGAATTCTAATATATCAAAAGGAAGATACTAGTAAAAAATAAGGCAGCAAATGCAGAAAGAGAGCTGGCAGGAGCTAAATTGTTAGTCAGAGATTACTCTAGTCTAGCCATCATGGGGCAACTTACAAATTAATCCAGAGGAGGCACTAGTCTTGCTCCTGGACGAGGAAGTTGCAGAAGACAATGGTGCTAATGGTAGTTAGTTACAACTCCTGAAAATGCAGGCAAGTTAGAATATAGTAAAATTCACTTACAAGATGAACTCGGTACAGCAATGCCCGCAAAGATGCCATTTGCAGTTAAGGCGACAACTGAATTATCAACAGTTGTTGAACTGTAGTTTGGTGCTTTTATTGCACTGGGAACAATTGAGTCAATTGTTTCAATGTTACTGGAACTAACATTGAATTTTGCCTTGGCAATGGATATTTCAAAGTTGTCCAGGTCGTAGACAACGTAGGCGCTACGCAGAAATGAGTCTCCTAGAATAATTGCTTCATCTGACGGCAAAATCGGAAGGATGCAAAGTGGGCTACCGCCGCCATTCATGACAACCTTGTTATTGCTATCTATTACTTGAATAAGATTCTCTGATAACGGAGAAGTTATATTTGCACCACTAAAATCGTAAACAAAGGCCGCCTGGCCATCCTGGATCGAACAACTAACAACATAGTAGCCTATATTGGCATCATATTGAGCATCTAGTGTTTCTGCTATTGAATCGACAATACTTGTCGGTAAACATGCAATGGGTGTGCCTGAATCTAGCAAGGCAATTACTGATCCATTCATAACAGCCTCCGTGTTCCCCTTTGAGTCTGACAGTGATAAGCCACTAAGTACGACTGTCATTTCAAATGGCTTCGCTACGGCAGGAATAGACGACACCAATGGAATAGTGTAAAGCGTGCCTTGGTATTTAGAGTGGTCGACCGCACCAAAAAGAATCTGGCCGGTCTGTGCGTTAAGATCGTTTAACCAAAGGGAATAGCTTACACTACTGATATAGTCCTGACTTCGGAGAAGCTGAGGTATGTTATTATAAACTTCAGTTGGATCATTAAAATCGTTTCCAACGCTGCTACCTTCAATTGCTGGGAACCCGATGCCGAAAACACTGGAAGCATTTGCTTCCAGAGCAACTCCGAGAGAGCAGTTCTGGATGACAGCACCTCCGATATCTACGAAATCTGCACCCCAGACACCCTCTGCGAAAGTCGAATCAGGAAACACAATTGAAAAATCAGAGTTGTTGACTTGGAAAGTGGAAGATGCATTTTGGTTGAAGGTACCAGCAGAGCAGTCGTTTAATTCTTTATTATTTAGTGTGCAATGCGGGTTGTTGGTGGCACTTATCCATAGGTCAGATGAGCTGGTGTCAATCTGAGCATAAATGGTTTGTGGTGGAGTTCCAATTTTGATGGTTGCCATATAGGAGAAATACTCATTTCCAAGCACAAGCGAGCCATCGTTATTAGACGACGAGGCCCGAGACTTCAAAAGTGACCGCTTCGACTGTAATTGATGACCTTTGTATTTAGGAGAAAAATTTCGATTCGACCCAGATGCAACAATGTCAAAATTAACAAATTTTGGTGAATTAGTTTCTTCAAGTCGGTTGAGGCAATGAGCAACAGTGATCAACAGAAATAATAGAAAGGATGTCGGAGAGATGGTACGGCAGCCCATCTTTTATCTTGTCGACGGCACAAATCAATTCAAGTCAATAGAATTCAAAATTATAAGACCAAGAGCATAGTCCTGTAGACTTATATGCCGTCTAATAATGAACAAGCGATACGCCAGGAATGGTTGTAAGTAGATAATGCCGATTAGATTGTTTTAGATATAGCTGTGTAATATAGATGCAGCTCGAGCTACCCGAATCTTTATTTTTTCCTTCAATTTTCACTTTACTTTGAAACCAACGTGTACGAAAATCAGCAGTTGGTAAGTTGACAAAGTAAATGCTGGAAATAAATAATCCCGACATGTCTTCCTACTAAGCGATTCTGCAGCCCGTCCGCAATGACGACACGCCCAGCATGTAGATAAAGGCGATCCGCCTACATGCAGGTTATCTATTAAGTATTGGACGTAACTAGCCAGAGCCGTTTTAAATGAACCACCACTTGACTGGTAGTTAAGTGAGTTCGTAAATCGACAGGGATGTAGGACGCTCTCTATCTGTGACTTACATGTGCCTCAACTATTTCTTTATTATGTATGTATATATTATTTCATTTATTCAGATAGAAAGTGGCACTTCCGATATCTGACTTAATGGAATACAAGTAAAGCAAATTCTTCTCGATTAGAAATGTTAAATGAAAAGTGCTCTTAGAACAAAAGACTGAGTGAGATACCAATAATGAGACCTGCAATGCTAACCATATTGAATGGTACTTGGAGATATCCACTATCAGATGTATTTTGAGAAATTGCCGCATCGGTGGGCGATAACAGGGAAACTCCATCAGCATCAGTGTTCACGGCCACAGTACTATTCTCACTATCAGTAATTGAGGCAGTCTTAAGCGTTAGTAAACGAATGAACTTACTTCGCCCTATGGCAACTTGTACTTACATTGGAGGCTGCCGCTTGCCCAGCTTCGCCAGACTCTTCAGATCCACGGGAGCTGACTTCGCCATCACCAGATACGCAGGATCTTGTAGATGCCTTTTCAGTGGCTTCACTGTCAGCAGGAGTAGAAGCATCGGCAGAATCAGAAGCTTCACTGCCGGTGGGGGCTGTGGAACTCTTCTCAGGACTTATCTCTCCATCGGATCCACTAGTTGTATATATGGCAGCCTGTTGAATTAAACTGGCAGCACCACTAATAACTTTATTGGCGCGAGAGAGGACCTCAGTGTAGATGGAATTGGCTCCACCTTCGCTCGCAACATTGTATTCGCTAATCAACAACAATATTTCTGAATCCTGTTCAAGTTTACTTACGACAGAGGCCATTTTGGAATCTAACGAATCAGTTGGCATCTCAGGACCAGGCGTTATTTGAGATCCTTCCCCCTGTGTTTGCTCGGCTAGTTGTGATAGCGTAGTTTCTTCAGCTTCTCCAGTCTTCTCGGTCATATCACTTGATTGAGATGGCTCTGGCTGCTGCTCTTTGGTCAGATAAGTACCTTCACTAGCTTTGGTATTCGCCTTGCCCGATTGAACCTCTTCAGAACTGACTCCAGAGGCCTCAGCTGTAGAAGAAGTTTCTTGTGAGCTGGTTTCTGTCACTGAACCGGATAGCGATTCTCCAGCGGCAGAGTTTGGCTCTATTGAACCAGATGCGGATTCTCCAGCGGCAGATTTTGAATCTCGGCTACTTTGAACTTCCTGAGTTGGAGAGGACTGATCAGATGGTTGTGCATCTAATACTTGGCTCTCGGATGGTTGTTCACGAGCTGAGGATGACTCACTGCTAACTGGTTCGGATTCTGATGGCAATTGTTCATTGCTGGATTCAGACTGTTGATTGTCGGATAGCATCTCATCATCTTTGTGCGTGTTGGATGTTTCGGTAGCAGGGGACAATTGAGTTTGATAAGAGTTCATATTCTGGTTATTTGAGTGACCCGCATGCTCACTATCTTCCTCAACACTTGGAGAGTATGCCTCTGCCCCAGCAATCATGCTGACAGCTCCGCTAACGACTTTGTCTGCACGGGATAGAACTTGATTATAAATCGAGACTGCTGCTTCACCGGTCGCCGTGTTGTAGATGCCTGCCAGAGACGCCATCCCAGAGTCGGTTTCAAGTCTGGTAACGATTGAAGCAACCTCGGGAGCTAGAGATTGTTGGCAATACGCAGTTGTGGCCAGAATGACCATGGTGATTGAGATGAATTTCCCCATTATCGTAGTTTGATTCTGACTGTTGTTCTCCTTGAAGTGGATGAATTTCTCCTCTATCTATCTTCCATATATATATATATATATACATCTATTGAATTTAAGGTTAATCAGATCATATTACTCACTCGTATTGAAAGGGATAACTGATACCTACTTGTCTTAAAACATAGTATATTGTTAGAAGGCCGAACGCTTGCCATTATAATAGTCTAGTACCGCCCTTATGTGGTACCGTAGGGAGTCAAATAGATTTAGAGTTGTAGGCTGAAGAGAAATGGTTTTACTGTGACGACAAGTTCTCGGCTGGCACTGATCTGTTCCGATGTTTCAAATCCCTATATGTTAACAAAGAAATTGTCTATTTCTACAAAACTAGCTGCACTCTTACTCTTATTTACTACTCTGATGCTACGGTTCTATTAAGTCCACTATATATATATTTTGATCAGGTTAAAACTTTCTACACTAAGCAATGGAATAACTTGCCTGGCCCCGCCAAAATTGCAGAGTATCCAATATTGCACAAAGCCGGACGCCTGTAGCCAACTTATTTATAAATAAATAAATAAAATATTTTTTGAACTACGTGTGTGATATTTTCTATTAAATGTGTTCAGAATTATTGATCAGCTCTTAGATGAAAGGGGAGTTGAAGCTGTCTGCCAGCGATCAATATGTCTGATGCGTATACCACCAGCATATGCAAGGTTTCTTTTTTCCGAAAACAAAAAAAAAATTTATAAATCTAAGTAGCACAAATCAGCTACATGTACAAATATTTCAAAATAACATTCATTCCTTCGTAAAATATAAGGAGGCTATGTCTGAAGACCAGCAAAACTCCATTGGTAATATACCGGTCCTGGTGGGAAATAAGGCGGATGAAAATGAAAAAGAGGCCCAAGAGGCTCCCAGTGGGCGGACGAATGATATCACAGAGGGCGAGACCGAGAAAATTAGAGACCCAATAGCTGAAGACGAGGGTACACAAGAGCCCCGGACAGATACGTTACTCGTTGACCCGACAGCTCAAGGCGAAAGTGGCTCCGCCACCGATGACGTTAGGACAACAGAGCAAACACTTTCCCATGAACCTTCTAAAGAGATAGAGTTTGGTGAAGAAAATAATGTAGAGCTGACTACTGCGACGGAAGAATCTAAGATTCAGATGAGCAGCGGTGAAGCGGATAACTCTATATTGGCTGCCAGGGATGAAACGGTAGTGAATGATGTGGAGACTGAAAATATCGCTTTGGCAAGTAAGGCCAGTTCAACAACTGATGAACCTGATAACGAACCCTCGGACTTTCTTGATCGGGCGTTGGCTGGTGAAGATATGGCCTTTTCTTCAGATGACGACGAAGACAAGCGTCCTAAACCCGATGGCGAACCTAATGGAACCCCTACTACTGTACATTCAAATCCAGGCGCTAAGTCAAGCTCATCAGAGTCCGAATCAGACGACTCGGGTTCGGACTCGAGCTCACTGTCGGATTCAGATAGTAGTGAGTCAGGTATTAAGAGACGGGCAGCAAATGTCGATTTAAGCGACGACGACGATAACGAGCAATCGGGTCCTTTGAGAACCAAAAACGAACTTGTCGATATACCTGCTCCAACTGTACCATCAGATTTCCATCTTACTCCAGATATGCCTATTCAGTATGTAGGAGAATTGACCCAAGTAGTTGAAAGGACTGCAATCATAAAAGCTGCTATGTCGGGAGAATTCCGTATTCTTGGTGATGATTCCATCTTTTGTTTTGACGACCGACAAGTCTTGGGAGTGTTATTCGAAACATTCGGTCGTGTTCAATCTCCAGTATACTCTGTGAAGTTCAACACAGATGAGGAAGCGCAATCTCTTGTATCGAAAAAGGGACAAAAGGTCTTTTACGTAGTTCCGGCTTCTTCGTTTGTGTTTACCGAGTCTGTCAGGTCGGTCAAAGGATCTGATGCTAGTAACTGGCACGATGAAGAAGTTTCTGAAGCAGAGCAAGAATTTTCCGATGATGAAAAGGAGCTTGAAAATAAAACGCTTAAAAAGAAGAAGAGAAAGCGACAGCACAATAGGCCAAAAGATACTGCCGATGGTTCTGCAAACGCTGGAACTCCTCAGTCACAGACTGGCGGGGATAGAAACCCCCGAAATCAAAGACCAACCCGTAGAAATCACAGGCCAATGCAAGGATCATCTGGACAGCATGACCAAGGCTATTCTGGACAAGGCCATCATGATCACCGCGGACGGTCGAGTGCTTCCAATTATCCTGAAATCGAGTCCTATCCTTCACAGCAAACTCAGCAGTTCTACCCACCCCCTATGCCGTGGCTGCCTCCGCAATATGCCCCTCATCAATTCAATTATGGCTTCCCTATGCCCCCGTTGCCTAACATGCCAGGAATGCCAATGCCACCGTTCCCTAACATGCAAATGCCTCCACCTCATCCAATGAACGGATATCCCTCGACCTACAATCAATACACTTCCCAAGCTCCTCAACAGTATCAAAATCAGAATCAAAATCAAAATCAACGGCTGTCCAATCCCGGCCCCTCTAACCCAGACAAAGATTTGCCATATGGATATGATGAACCATATGTACCATAAAACCCGAAATTGTTAATATTGCATTATTTATTTATATTTGTATCCATGCATTATGTAGTTGATAACGAATTACGTAGTATGCTAAATTTATTCCTCATAGAGACGTTTCCAAGCAATCTCAGCTTGGGCTAGAACAGAAGGAGGAAACCCTGCTAAGGCAGCTATCTTTAAACCGTGCGAGTTCTGGGAGATGCCCCTCTCTAGTTTATGATTGAAGGCGAAATCTACTCCACGGCTTGATGGAGGAATTTCATGTCTATGGTCAGAACTAATTGATGTACGGTAGAAGCTAATTCCTTCATCTTTTTTATCCTTCTCGAGTAGTTTGCCTAACTCTGTACCAAAATGAGTAGCATACAGAGCCCGGCATTTGTTTTCTTCAAGCAGGTGGAGCAATGTCGCGTACGAAATAGCTAGCCCATCGCGGCCACTAGTACCTCTACCAACTTCATCAAGGATCGCTAGAGACTTGCTAGTCGCGCTTTTAAGGATTTTCCCAGTTTCTAGCATTTCCACCATAAAGGTACTTCTTCCACGATAAAGATCGTCGCCAGCACCGATTCTACAAAACACTCTATCAACTATCCCAATCGTGGCCGAAGAAGCAGGAACAAAGCATCCGATTTGAGCGAGAATAGTAATCAAGGCAACTTGACGAATAAATGTACTTTTACCTCCCATATTGGGTCCGGTAATCATCCAAATAGAATTTTCGTTTCCGCCTAAATTACAATCATTGGCTGTGAAATGAAAACCATTAGACTTTAAGCCAGTCTCTACAGTCATATGACGCCCCTTTACGATATTCAGTTCTTTATTGTCTGTAAGAACAGGTCGCACAAGATATTGCTCATGGGCTAAGACAGCAAATGAACTGGTTACATCTATTTGATCTAATACTGAACAACACTCACGAACGGAGTCCGCCAGTTCTAAGGCTGATTCCCGTAGTCTATTAAGGATCATCTGCTCTTCGGTCTCTCTCTTAGTCTGAATCATATCCTTTTTCATCCCTAGCTGAATCCACTCGTCGTTCTGAATTATGATAGTCTTCTTCGTTGGACGAATTTGATGACCTGTGATTTTATTTTCAGCAGCAGCTATTATTTTGCTTTCACTTCCAGATATATGGACATGATAGCCATATTGTGGGGCCCATTTAAGTGACACTTTTAGGCCCGGATAGGTATTTTTGAATTGCTTGTCCAGTTGATCCATTTCAATTAGATATTCCTTTTGCATTGAATACAGTCTTTTCAGAACCCTTGAAGCATTAGGCTTTAGTATGGATCTAAATTCTGCTGCTTCTCTTTTAGCTTTGCGATCTCGTTGTAACTCGAGAAGTTCAGACGACGCCATATCAGGGCTTACAATTTCCCGACCCGCAGATTCCTCTTCGGAATTTTGCACATTGAGTTCTAGAAGTTCTATATCTATACTCATTTCTATATTGTCGCTCAACTTTCGAAGTTCCATTAAATGGTAATTAAGAGTTTCATTCCATTTCAAGATCACTGGTTCGTTGTCGCTTTGTTCTGCACCTTTTATTTCATTTGTTAATAGTTGACAAACATCAGAAATAATGGTGATTGACCGAGCGAGGCCCACTAAATCCATTGCGTCGAATCTTTGCATTCCCAGTTTCTGTATTGTTCTTTGACAGTCATCTATTCTTTGGATCGTATGGGCCATATAAGTAGTTAAAACCCGGCGATTGGAAAAATACTCTACCAAATCTTGTCGTCTTGTTATATCATTGATAGATAGCAGCGGTGAAGCCAGCCAAGAACGGAGCATTCTTGCCCCCGATTGCGTTACAGTCCGGTTTATCACATTGAATAATGTGCCTTTAACTGTGTTGCTATTCTGAGTAGATTCAAATAATTCTAAACTTTTCCTGGTGGTGCTGTCAATCTTCATATACTCAGAAGGGACTTGTTGCTCGGGTACTTTTAATTTCATTATTGACCCAGGGATATTTTCTGAGATATACTTTAGCAGAATAGTCATTGCACTGACCACTTTTTCATCGGAATCTTTTATGGAATATAATACTTCAGCTGGAGGCTGATTAAATCGTGACACGTAATCGGAAAAGCTGCTCGAGGTCGGAAACTTCTTATATGTAATCATGTAATTACTCATTTCATTTAAATGTGGAAACAAACTGCCTTCGATTATTCCAAATTTTCTAGCAGCTGAATCGAGTAGAATCTCTTTAGGACTGATGCGGACAATTTCACTCATCAAATCAGCTACCGTCGTCAGTTGGTGATAAAAGGTTCCTACAGAAATATCCAGCCAAGCAATTCCTACAGGAGAGTTCATGGGAGGGTCAGCTTGGGATTCAAGTTGTGTATTTGTGAAATGAACTGCCGCTATGAAATTGTTCTCTGATGAATCTAAGAATGATTCTCCAACAAGAGTTCCTGGCGTTATGATACGAGTAACGGGTCTCTTTTCTGATTCATTCGAGCCAGCAGCAACTTCAACTGGCACCTGATCTAATAGGACGACTGTCCTTTTTAAATCTCCCACCATCATTTTAAGATAGGTTTGGAGCTGGTAAAATGGAAACCCTGCCATTGGCACATAAGAATCGCCGTTCACGGGAGAAAGTTGGTTTTTACGTCCAATTCGAAGATTCAAAATGGGTCCCAGCTCAATTGCTTGATGAAAGTACAACTCATAAAAAGAGCCCACTCTAGTAAGGATAATGGAGTCGGGATATTGTTGGATCATAGAGTGAATGTAGGTAATCATCTCTCCCGCTTTGGACTTGGGTTTCTTTGGCTTTTTCTGCTCAGGGTCAAATCCTAACTCCATATTCAGGCATTCTGAGTCCAGTGGGATAGTGTGTGAGCCGGGAAAACTGGGATTGTCGCCGAGCTCTGAAACTTTTACGATTCTTCGAGCGCTTCGAGGAGGCCCACCAGAGAAGTATTGGAGGCATTTTGGTATTGATCGAGTTAGAATGTTTTTCTCAAGGTTCGAACAATGTAGGGAGACCTTAGTTACTGCAATGGATCTCGCTAACATTCTTAATTCACAGCTCCCACGTTCCTCAAAATCCTCATGCCATTATTCACGCTAGCCTGTTCAACATTGTATGAAATAATATGGTAGCCGCACACGACACGTCAATTGACAACACGAAGTTCGTGAAGTTCTACATCTGCGTCTCACACCACCGCGTATGCTGCTGACCTAACCCGCCTACATCTGTTTAAAAAAGGGTTATATAACATCACTAGATAAATATACACATTAATTAAGAAATCCCTTACAGCCCGATGAGCCGCATAAGCAAGGGATTCTTTCTTCACTATTGGCTTCTCTTTCAAATTTGTAATCATAAGTAAGTTCCTCATCTGGAATTTGTTAGTATGTAGATAAGAGTGAGAGAGTGCTAGGGCAAAACTTACCAGCTCCGATGTCTCGTAACGCATAGATGACAATCCGCTTCTGTCCTTCAACTTTAATAATCTTAGCGGTACAGCTGGGCGTACAACAATGATTGATAAACTGTTCTTGTTAGTTCATAGTATAATAGAAATGGGCTTGTTTGGGAAACTTGACTTACCCTTGCAATACCGCCTTTTTTAGTAGCGTCGACTACTGTCGTCTCGTCAATACGAAATAAATAACTTGATCCAATGCCTGATTGAATATAATTTCTTTCTCTTAAGTCTGCCAACTGCTGTCGAATCACTTCTCCAACATACTCAATGATCATTTCATTGGCAGCAATAGGCTCCACTGCATACAATCCCCAGTTGTGAATAGCCGATCGGGCAAATTTTACAGGCTTCTTACGTTTCTTTAATTGATTGAAGTTGAGGATGTCTGTCTCACTACTAAGCATTTGCTTTTGAATACTAATATCCGCTGCCAGTCGTCGATTGTTGACACGGTTCATACGTGACGAACCAGAGGCACCAGGGAGAGAAGAATCTCTATCATATCGTTGCAAGGTATCGATGGGTTTCGAAATCTTGCGCCGATGTTGAAGATATTCTGTTTTATCGGTTTCGTTAATCTCATAGTATCCGATGCTTCTCCGCGACACTATACTTTCCACATCCCATTTGGCAACCAACATGTCAATAGGAGCGTCGCTTTTAGAAATAACAATGTCCCTGCTTTCTTCCTCGCGATCCCTAATTTGAGAGTTCTTCCAAGCCCAATACTGTGTATTGCCAACTGACAAATCAGGCGCAGTATCGACCAACAGTTCACGGAGTAGCTCCAAGTCTTCGTTGTCTTTAATCATAGACTGGAATCCGGACAAATCAAACTGTTGAGAAATATCTTCTTTGCCGCAAACTGACAAAGGATCCAGGGATTGCACTGGATTCCAGTGTAGGCCCAGAGCGGTATCGGCGATTTCGGCGACCCGGAGCGTTTTTGACGCTTGTTCTAAATCAGCTTCTAGTTCATCAACATCCATGATATCCTCTTGCTCTTCTTCTGCGTCTTCTTCGTCTTCTTGTTCTTCGATCTCGACCTCGACTACCTTTTTAGGTCTCCCTCTCTTTTTGCCTGGATTAGGTACAGATTTGACAGTCTTCTTCTTAGAAACCTTCACCTTCTTTTCAGGAGGTTGTTCATCTTCAGACTCCTCGAACACTCCTTTGGATTCGACCTTAAGCTCGACCTTGGTCAACTCGTTTTCTCTATCCTCCTCGTCATCAGAACTTTCGAAATCAAGATCTCGCTTTCTAACGAGCTTTGATTTTTTCTTCTTTGTGAAAGCTTCAAGTTGCGTAGCTGGGGTGACTGACTCTGCCACAGGCGACGCCTTTCTAGTACTAAATCCACTATCCTTTTCATCATCAGAATCCTCAAAGTTAAGGCGGTGATTCATTGGTCTGGCATCCTTTCTGAATTTTTTAATTGGAATCTTATTTGCCCTGGTATCGGTGGCAGAAGATTTCTTTTTAAATCTGGGTAATGCCGGTAATTTAGTGAACGAGATCTTGTCAACAATAGCAAATGGATCATCAGACGAAGCAACTGTAGCAGTCGCTTCAGCAGGCCCAGAAACATTGACGGTCGAGTGAAGTTCGTTTTTGACGTGTGCAAATCTGCTGGGGTCCAAGGATTCGAAAATTCTTGGCGCCACTATTCGTTCCTTGACATCTTTCCAAAATAAGTCACGAAGGTCTTTAACAATTCTATCAGTGGCAACCTTGACTTCATCTTGAGATTTCTTACTACTTGATTTAGTGGCGCCGTTTTCACCGCGATGCGTAGATAGGCAAGTAGCTCCTTTTACTCTTGGAGCAAATCCGTCTAAATACAAATCCATTACCATTCTAAATTCAAATAGCTTTTTACCATCCATTTCATCATGACAAGCACGAGCTTCCTTCGGATTCTCAAAAATAATATAAACCCCATTATCATCACACAAAACTCTGACCCAGTCGTAATCTCTTAGCACGCGTTTAACATCTGATGGATAGACATCGTCAGTAGGCAAGAATTTATGACAAATCATAATATAAGGTCGACGATCGATTATTTTCATGATAGCTGGCTTTATCAAAGGGAACGTTGATAAGCCACCTGGAACGGATGACTGGGAGGAAATAGAGCCAGAAATAGTTGAAGTAGGGGTAGATGAGTACGTCGTCGTTTTAGACAGTGGAGTCGATGATCTACTATTAGATTTGGCCAATTTAATTGATTTTGGTTTATTCGCATCTTTAGCAGATGCTAGTAGGGCTGCTTTCTTGGCAGCTTCTTCTTTCCTTTTTGCGGCTATAACCTTATCAACCATTACTCTCGCCTTGAGTCCATCATCATCAAAGGCTACATTGATCGCTCTTAGGTCGACTTTTACACCTTTCGATTCGATAATTGCCTGTTCAGCAATACGATGCGCCTTATCTATAGACCCTTTAAATCGTAAAAGGCACATTCCTAGAGATGCACCAGTGTCAGGATCGAGAACCAGCTCGCAAGAGTCAATATCGCCAAAAAGTTTGAATTGTGCAGCTACGGAGGAATTCGACGTTAACGTCGACAGTCTTGAAATGAGGATTTGAGTTGCTGGAGGGGCACCAATCCAGTGTTCATCATATGTAAATCTTGGTACTGGTAAAGAATTAAATGGGGTCCTTTTACCCACGGACGCATACTTGTAATACTTTTCACGCTTTCTTGGGTCACGAACCTCTTTTTTGTCGTCCGGCTTCTTATCTTTAAAAAACTTATAGATAGGGTGCTTACCCTTTGACTTGTCCTTATTGATATCAGGATCATACACAATTCGGTATTCTTTGCGCTTGGAAAAGATAGCAGCAGTGTCGAAGTCTTTTGGAATTAGAATCTGGGGTAGCTTTCGGGGAATAAAAGGTTGCGAAGACGGCGGGGGAGGTGGAGGCTTGGAAGATGCTTTACTGGGGGCTCCTTGTGGAGGTGGTGGTGGAGGCGCAGTTAACGGTGGTGGAGGATTAGTCTGTGGTGGAGGTGGAGCAGCTTTCTGTAAGTAATTGGCTCGAGCCAAACTTGGATCGTGTGCAATCGTACTTGACCCATTGGCTATATTTGTAATTCTGCTTATGGAACTAGCTCCATTGGTAATATGGCCATTGCTTGAGGAATATTTCGCATCCTCTTTTCGTACAGGAGAGTCGATCCGAAGTGTTGGTGAAGGGACGGTTGAGGTCGCCGTCGGAGATGCAGATACTTTTGATGTCCTTACTTCTGGCTCAGCAGCCGAAAGTCCAGCTCTCTCTCTTTTCTTGAGGTGCAAATCCGTAGATTCATGCTGCTTAGAGGTATCATGGTGCCCGTTAGAATTAGATATGGTTGCTTTACCATTAATGGCATAAGAAGGTTTTGTATGTCGAGAATCCGAGATATCATGATTGAAGGACCCATTTGATGGATCTGGTTTGTATCCATTAGCGGACGGGCTACTAGCTCGACTACGACTTTGTGAATGTGAATCACGATGCGAATCGCGCCGAGAGTCATAATGCGAACGGTAGGATGGCTCTCTCCCAGAATCATAGCTTCGACTATCCCTCGACCCTTCACGATAACTTGGAGATCGACTATAATAAGAGTCTCTGTATAGTGTACCATCAGTACTGCGATAGTCTGATGACGGGTAGTTCTCTCTATAACTATATCTGTGGTCATGACTGTATTTTCGATCCGAGGTTTGTTCTCGGTACTGATCTCGATCTCGGTCTCGGTCACGGTCACGGTCACGGTCACGATCGCGGTCACGATCTCGGTCACGCCCGTATTCGGTCCTATAACTTCTATCACGTTCCGAATCACGGCCTCGCGTGCTATTCCGGTCATAATCTCGTTCGGCCGAGAGTCTTTTGGATCCAATATCGCGTTCATCATTATCGTCACCATCACGATTGCGGTCTCGGTCTCGGTCTCGGTCTCGGTCACGGTCACGGTCACGGTCACTATTCCGTTCAACCCGGTCTGGGAAAAACACAGCCATAGATGACTTTGAACGGTCGCTCATTTTGCATTCATCAGAATTTCCGGTGAGGATTTATTTTCTGATCAAAAGTTAGTTAGGATGCGTTAGAGGATGGTATTCGCTGGTGGTGGTGTTAATAGCAAACTTAGTAGTACAGGTAGCTCTATCTTTGTAGTCCACCGATCTATATACTCGACTTTATACAAAATTTCAATGGCAAGATCGAAGATAGCAGATATCAGAACATTTAGGACTGAGACCCCCAATAACTAACAAATCGCTATCCTCTTTCTACCATTCATTATCATATCATCAACAGCATCTGCATTGGCGTCTCTAAAAATGTACCAGTCCTTAATCTAACTTACGCCCAGCTCTGAATCAGGCACTCTGTGAACCTTCGTAAACCTAGAAATCAACCAATAAGCACCAATATTTCATGAAAAATCAAATACATATCCAGGAATAAATTCACCCACTGTTTCCCACTTTCAGTATGTACAGGAATTGCGTTGGCTTCACAATAGACAGCCTTACAGTAGCCGCCGAGTCGGCAACCAGTCCATTTGATGAGACCCAGGGAGAGGAAAGAAAGAAGATCAAAAAACCGGGTTCAATAATTCATTGTCTTCTTTTCGTTGTATAAAAACAGTTGAATGGATTCATTAGTTGACAATGCTTTGGAATTGCTTTTTGTTATTATAGGTTCCGTAATTTGAACTACTATGCAAGATACTTAATCTCTATGTTTGATAGCAAAATATATGCACTATGGTTAGCATTCATAATATCCATTTATATGTGAAACATATTCAATGTTCAATTAGAAAGCCCACTAGTCGGAAGCAAATTCAAATTTTCATTGCAGATGATAATATTTTTATGGCGATTGTTAACTGAGAATGAAAAACGCTTTATAACGGAATACCAACCCAAGCGGTATTACTTCTCCAACCGAGGCATTATATAGACCCAGCATCACTAGCACAACTATCGTATCTTATAACGATCACAGACATTGCATTACTACTTCTCTCTAATGTTTCTGTTATAAAAGCTGCATCGACGGAATATGTCCGGTAATGTCCGATAAGAACTGATAAGGGTAAGGACCAGGTGGACCCTGCAGAAATAAGTTTCAGAACCTGGCTATTATAATCTAGCAGATAGCAAAAAGCTAGCGAACTTTACTTGAGCACATTCAAAGAAAACCAAAGTACATTGAATTACGTAATTCTAACTATAACTAAGAAACAGAAAACTAAACAGCATACTCGTCGTGCTCAATACCTCCCTTCTCTTCCAATCTGTTTTGGAATCTGTCAATAGCAGCCTGTCCGGTTTTTTCACCGAATACGGCACCAGAAATCTGTTCTAAGTCATAGCCCGATGTCTCTGGGAAGAAGAACCAGACAGTTGCAAACTCAATTGCCAACATGGCAATGTAAACAATGTAATACTTCCATGTAATAGCAGCAAGAGCAATTGGATTCACATAGTTATTGAACTAGAAAAGGCGAGTTAGTAAATGCAAACACAGTACCCTTAAAAAGACATTATTAACACTTACAAATCCAACTACAGCACCGGAAAGTTGGTACAAGAAGGAACCCTTGGATCTCAAAGAGTAAGGGCAAATTTCCATTGTATAAGTGAAAGCGATTGGCGAAGAGATCTGGTAAACCGTGTTATACAAGAAGATAAAGAACACAACGGAGTTACGAAGACCGGTGTTCTTGAATTGCTGGGCGACATTGGCACCGGAAACACCAGTGAAACAGACATAGACGACGAACATGCAAGCGTAACCGGCCAAAAACAAATGTCTACGGCGGAACTTTCCAACCAAGTATGAACATGTGATTGAGCAAAGAAGAGTCCATCCGGATAACCCAAGATTGATTTTCAATTGAGAGATAGCATCAGTAATACCAGCACCGTCCAAAACTTTGGTGAGATAGTACTACAAGAAAATGGTTAGTGAATCCGGTTGCTAGTGATTGCGGCTAAGGGGCAGGCCTGGAAGTAGTACTTACCGAGATAACGGAATTACCGGCCAACTGCTGAAATGAAGGAACGATAATACAGAGACAGAAAATATGGATGAAACTTCTGTTACTGAACCAAGTCAACCAAGAACCGACCTTGTTAAGCTTTTCTTCCTCGATAGCCGAAGTGATTTCTGCCATTTCGTAGTTCACAATTGGGTGAGTAGCATCGCCAAACGCATGATACTTGACGAAGAATTCTCTAGCTTCGGTCTCACGGCCCTTGTCAATCAACCAACGAGGGGATTCAGGACCAAAGAAAGCCAATACAATCTGTAAGATAGGAAGAACCAACTGTAACAAAGAAGGGATTCTCCAAGCCCAGTTGGAGCCTTCCATAGACGTATAAGGGGCCCAAGTGACGAGTGCGGCGATCAAGGCACCAAAGGGCCAGGAAGGCATAAGCAAAGCAGTCAAGACGGGTCTTTGGGATG
This sequence comes from Sugiyamaella grinbergsii, assembly GCA_030579895.1. Taxonomy (NCBI): domain Eukaryota; kingdom Fungi; phylum Ascomycota; class Dipodascomycetes; order Dipodascales; family Trichomonascaceae; genus Sugiyamaella; species Sugiyamaella grinbergsii. The sequence goes on from JAKTRT010000032.1 coordinate 94,586, forward strand.
GGAAGCCACATTCAGTAATAAGAGGAGGGCATGCAGTAAGAGAGATGATACCACCGACTCCAAGAAGAATTCTTCCCCCCATGAACATACCAACGTTCTTTGCCAACGCTTGTACAAGAGCACCAATGACAATGATCAAACAACCAGTGATATTTGACCAACGACGGCCCAAGTAATCGACAATATAAGTGACAAAAGGAGTCATGATCAAACTTCCAATAGTCATACCATTAACAATAGTTCCCAGTCTGGAACCTGTAGGGTTATCAAAGTAGTTTGACCACGCGGTGACCGACTGAAGACCGTTCATCATGGATCCGTCATAACCACAAGTGACTTGGGCTAATAGACTTCCTAACAACAGCAAATTAAGTTGCAAAAGCTTAGGATACATGATCCAAGGCTTTTCAAGCTTGGGTGCAACATCAAGGAGAGTTAGCCCATGATCCGGCTGAGCATGAGCCACTTGTTCCTGATATGTCTCTTGCTCGTCTTTAGACATGATAATAGAGTGACCAACGATAAACAAGAGTAAGAGTAAGAGCAAGTGATAAAATGAATAGTTGTGGAACCTATCTCTTTATCTAAAAAGATATTGTTATTCTTGTCTGACGGTTTCTCATCAGAATCTGGGGAACTGAGGTCCCTTTATATATGTGTATTTTCCCCCAAATGATCTGATGCTCCATGAACGGCACCTCGAGATGATGGGTCCATGTATGGTTAACTAGATATGCAAGGACGAAAGCGATGCGGGGTGCTTTTGGCAGGTTAAGCTTTTTACGAGAAGCGCTGAGGTAGGGTCAACAGGAGCAGGCAGCAGGCCTGCAAGGGAAAAATAACGGGCTGCTTCCCGACAAACCACATCAATGCGCGACAGATGCTTGCGTTAGTAGGCAGTCCAATACCTCTGGAGAAAAAACCATCGCTTTGTATGCTGAATTAGCGACGCAGATGAGAGTGCATGGAACGGGATCCGGTAAAAGAGGTCCCCGGTTGGCGTATGCAAACTGCCTTGTATGGCGGGAGTTCATCTCCGTATGCAGTTGGTTAGGGGGTCAAATCTACATTTCCCCGAACGCTGTTCCGTCGATCGCCCTTTTAATGGACCGGTGACGCATGTCAAGAGTGCGTCGACGCATGCCCTGTTTGTGGGGGTATACCCGATATGCAAGAGATGCGAGGAGCAGACGTAGGCAGTTTCTGAGTAAATCCTCCTTACAATGATGATATGTGTAATAAATGATGCTGAATATATTGTGAACAAGTCAGGCGTAGCAGTAACCATATTGCAAACAAATGTAGCACTAAATATAGAGTATGGAATTAGAAATAGACGTACCCCATGTGAAAACAATCCTCCTTCAACCTCGTCACGCATAAGCAATGGCTTCCGATGATCCAACCCTTCTCCAGCAGATTATAATTAAACTACGATATCGGACTTTGCTTAGCGGACCTTTGGTGTATAATCTTTGATCTTGTACATATGGTATGCACGACCTGCACACGAATCTTCCTTCTTTCCGCGATGCAGCATGCACGATTGCCTAGTTCTCGAAACATCTCTCGAGCCATCATGCAACTTTATTATACGTGACCTGCTCTACAAATTATATAATGAAATGGAAAAAGTATCAAACAAGGAATGTGAGAACAAACGCCTTTTAGTTGCAGCGTAAACAGGTGGAAGACGCTTTTCTCTGTCTACTTCTGTTGAGACGTAAGAGTATTGTTGGTAAAACATAGATATTAATTATCCATTTCCACTCATACTACCCCACACCGGAACAACCCAAGTCTACCGGACTATCTGGATCAATGCCATGAACAGGGAGAATATTAAGCACCTATAGACTATAACATCTCCGGAGAAGCGGGGTCTACTCTATCAGTAGTCAACATGTCGGAAACTGGTCTCTAACACGGAAATACTTTCTGCATTGCCTGTTTGGACTGAAGGACAAAACACTGCTGTCGTTCAAATGCATATCATTAGCTCTTGAATTCATGACACCTTCGGTAACGAGAGGCAAAAAATGCAGTTGCTGATTGGGCTGAATGACGCCGTTTTTTAGCTCGCTGCATTTCCACGTCCAGAGAGCTACGGTAGATAGCTTTCAACGGCCTGGACTAAGTGAACACGGAGCTGGATAGAAGGGTATTTGATGACGGGTGCAACCGTCATGACACCAGTTTAGATCTCCTCATGGAGACAGTTTGACTTGTTCATACCATATAATATTAGCGATAAAAGTATTTATTAATTCAGACAAATCGGATTTTTAAAGATCATTTACCTGGATATACAGTTTTGATATAAAAAATATAACACTCACATTTACCACTGAAAAATCTGAATGGTAGCGTGCTTATATACTCACTACCTTTTGCTTCACGTTTGCTTCACGTTTATTTAAATATATTAAAAATCTATTGCCTGTGCTACCACTGTTTCTGGAGATATCGTACTAGTCTACGATTTTCTCAGGTCCACCAAAACTGTTCATTTAAACGTTCCAACAAATGGTTCAATCTAGTGAAAATATTTCTCAAATATGGAGTTCTCAGTACTCTTTTTTCTAAAAAACGCTTCCTAATCGATTAGTATAAACTCTAGAGTAAGCATCACATATGAACATACCATCCTCAGAAAAGTTTGAAATAAAAGTAATTAGATATTATGTTTCTTGCTAACTCCACCTCATTTGATCAGCATAATGCTTTTATGACGTCTTACTACTCCTACTAACTGAACTAAAATATTTTTGCTTTCATTCTCATAGTCTAGAAAATCGTGTACTATCCATTTTGAGTTGGTAAGTTTAGCTCCGAATATCCTCCCCGCAAAATCTCCTGACGCCATCCGTTTCCCCCTAGCTACAGACACTGGCTTCATCCTCCTGCTGCTTCCCGAGCTTTAGATCTTCGGCATATTGGCTCATGTTTCCCATGAATGCATATATCGCTTTGCATCTAAGGGCTAGATTCCCCGATGCATGCAAATCTGTCAAAAGTCGTGAATCTCTCGACTATATCAGCTGCACAGACCGGGGAGCCAACCTCATTCTCACATTTTGTGAGCACATTTTTTTTATTACTAGTATATTTTTATAGGAATATCTGGTATTTTTTATGATCGAACAATTCGCCGAGATGCAGATGCAGGACGAGACGTCCATCCCCTGGGACTGGTATACGACGACGAACTTCGGTAACTACCGATGCTGCTACGAACATTGCCCGATTTTTTGGAAATGGTAATCTTTTCATGCCCTGGGAATTGGACTAGCGTGTATTGCGATGTCGCAGTCTCATCTGCTTCGAATTCTCGTCGATGAATATATCCATGAGAATCCTTATAATATGCAGTGGTTGAGAATTCGCTTCGAGGAATAGTTACAGTAGAAAATAAGTCCAGATCAATTTTGTCGGCAGCCGCAGGCATGGTCGTAGCCAGAGTGCCAAACTTGACTTTGGAAATAATAGTGGCTGGCGGTGCCTCGGGAGTCGATTCTTGATAAGACTGAATCTGTAAACCTAACGCAGATGACCTAGATTTAGCCGAACTCGATATAGCTGATTGAGCTGCACCATTACGCCCTACAGATTCTCGTAAAAGCGGTGGAACCTCAGTATCTTCTTCCGATGGTAAACTAGACACAATTGGAGGCTTGGGACGTGGAAGAGTAGACACTACAGACGGCCCGCCTACAACTGTCGAAGAAAACATCATCTTCGATCCTAACTTAGCAGCAATACTGGTCTGTACCGCTTCGATAGAATTAAGTGAAGGCGGATGCTTGAACGAATTCGGCTCATCATCAGGACCACCGTTTCTCAAGTGGGGGAATACTACTCGAGGCGGGGAAGATCGACTATTAGAAAGTGTGCCTCTCTCACTATATCCATTGAATAAATGATCATCAGTTTTACTATGTGTGGCGCCAGGTGGAGAAAGAGCATTTCCAGAATTAGAATTATTTACCTTACGAGACAATGATAATAGACCATCGTTATAAGTGTCTTGTTGAGAAGACGGGAAGAATCTCGACATTTCTCTATTAGAGCCATTAGGAGTGGTTTCATGGGCTCCGAACGGTGAGGTAGCTGTCACCGGCGATAATGGAGTGCTCTGTGATTGTTGTTGAGCAAACCCGTCTTTGATACCACTTCCAACTGGTGCTGACGAGGTTGAATGCGACCCACCGCCTAAAGTACCACCAGTTGAAGTGTCAATTGACGAGCCGGCCGAAACAGACCTCCATGATGTTCCTACTCTGTTATTATCATTCCATTCATTCAACTGCTGGTCTCGTTGCATGATTCTTTTCGATGACCCTGTTGCACCAACAACCTTATCTTGTCGTTGGTTGGCGAGGAACTTGCTATGCTCATCAAATAGCCCATTTGTCTTCGAGTCTCGAGGGTAAATACCGCTAGAAAACCTGCTGGTAGATCCACCGCTGCTAGCGCTACGAACCGGTCCCCACAGACTGTTTCGACTTTCACCCGTGGTAGCTGTACCTGTAGTTGTACTAGAGGTGGGCGAAGAAGGTGAGAAGTTCCAAACCTTGTCAGTAGCCTTAGTAGTAGTGGTAGATACCGACGAAGAATGCCCATGACCTGTATTATCCCATAATTTGTTAGCTCCTTTAATAGATTTTGTTTGCCTAGGGTTAGAGTCATCATTGATGATGGAATCCAATGAGCTTAATACATGTCGTTCTCCTAGTAGGTCATGACTACCATCGTAATTACTTGTCGACCCCGTTGTCGCGGACCCAGGGGCCGGTGTTTCCAATAATTTACTCTTCTGTTGTTGATCTCTTTTTAATGCTTCTTTTTCCTGCATTTTCTTAGCCAATGCTTCTGCCCTCATCTTAGCATGCTCTTCGCGTTCTTTTTCTTTACGAAGTTCTTCTTCTTTTCGTATCCGCGCACGTTCTCTGGTTTGCCTCATAATCTCCTCCTGTTCTTCTAGGATGGATTTGCTCTGGCTCGTGTTGGAGTTGGTCGAAACGGTGCTCAACCGACGAGATGGCGGGGCTATGGGACTATGATGAGGAAGTGGTGAGACGCCCGGTCGACCAGGGCCAGGCCCATGATTCGTACGACCTGGACTAGGATCGCGACCCCGTCCATCTGGTGCTGGGCCACCTCCCATACTGGGTCCACCAACACTCAATCTTCTTGATTCTAATGCCGGGTACTTGTCAACAGAAGATCTTCTACGAGAGTAAGGAGGAGGTGGAGAAACGCGCTCATGCAATGGGGACCGTGATCTATCAAAAGATTGCCTTCTTCTGGGTTCATCATCAAAATTCGCGTGATGCATTCTTGGTGGGCCTGCAGAATGAGGACCCGGACCCGGACCCGGACCCGGACTTGGACCTGGACTTGGACCTGGACCTGGACCTCCACCACCACTACTACCTCTCATTGGAACTGCTTCTACATTGCCATTCGTTGCATTATAAAGCTCTTGCCTTGGAGGAGGGACATCCGATCGGTATCTTCTTTCATAATCGTGATATTTATAACGGCCGTCATCAGACGGACCTCCGTATCTTGGATCCATGTTGTGGTATCCATAACCACCACTGCCACCACCTCCTCCTCCTCCTCCTCCATCTCCAGAAAATGGCTGGTTGTGGCTGAGTCGATAATTATAATGTGGTGTTGAGGTCTGTCGCTGTTGTCGGACTTGTTGTTCTCTTTGTTTTCTTTCCGATAACTCTCTAATTTGTTCTCCAATAGGAACGATATTCGAGTGCGGGGCTACTGTGGTATTAGACCATGGAGCCAATGAAGGGCCGGAGGTACTATTTGACAACAATTCACCTGATCCTTTGTTTAAAGATGGATGGTGAGACGAGGGCGATCCGCCTAGTGTTGTGGCGCCAGACAGTAGAGCTTTTGGCTTAGATTGCTGCTGTTGTTGTGAATGCTGTAACTGTTGCAGTTGGTGTTGATGTTGTTGTTGCAAGGCTTGCTGCTGTTGCTGCTGCCTTTCTTTTAGCTTCTGGGTCATTTTGTCCTTCTCTTGAAGCCTTTCTCGCTCTTCTTGTTCCTGCTGTTCATGCTGCTTGCGAATCACTGGTGCTACTAGTGACTCGAGTTGCCGCTGCCATTGATCCTCGTCTTCATCATCATCATCCCAATTGAACTGTCGGTTCGAAATTTCCGTTGTAGATAACCGGTGAGCTAATGCGATGCCGCTTTTAAGTAACTCTTCTTCAGAAAGTGGTTCTGCTGGAGGTGGAGGTGGTACAGGAGGGGCAGATGGCGGGGTTGGCTGGCGGGATGTGGATCGAGCCATCATATTTCCTTCTCCCGACCCGCCGCTGATACCGGGAACTGGTCCTTTCATGGCACTAGCACTAGCACTGATTGTAGGACCACTAACACCACCGACGCTACCTACTGGCTTTTTCCAGACCGTAGCGAACTCTGGTCTTGGACTGTTGTTCGAACTCGACGGCTCGCTACTTCCATTTCTTGTCTCCTTTTTCATTGCTCCCAGTTTGAAGGCGCCTGTAGCAGTTTCTAAACTTGTCACTGCTGCTTTCGCCTTTACTGGTGCAACTATTGTAGGATTGGGACTGGCCTTTTTACCTACGTTCGTCTGGTTAGCAACCTCAACAGCCTCAGTTGGGAGTTCAGATTGGTCGACATCTGACTGATCTCCTTCTCTTAGCCGGTTCACTTACTCAATGAAAGCTTGTCTCCTATTAAAGACTTGGGTGTACTGCTCGCCGGCGGACTAGCTGGAGTCGGTGAATCCGCTTTTCTAAACAACGAGTTCAGAGACTGTGATTTAAACGACTTCTTCACTTGTGTGGTTATATCCTCCTGAGGCTTGTGTGTTAGTTTATAGTCGGGATGTTATAGAAGCTCGAGACAACCTACCTTTCTGTCTACAGCTACTGTCAAGTCTTGAGAAGACAAGCCAATGTCCGTAGCTCCACTGCTGGGTGCCTCGGACGAGCTCATCTTGTATGTATATAACTAAGCTCCTGCAATTGAATTCTGTAGTTATCTGTTCAGGGGATCTGACGTGAATTGGTACTATGCCAAGCTCCCAATTGTATTCCAATGAAACAATGGAATCTTCCAATAGCAGACGAACCTATCGAATGAATTGTATCAACAGAAATGTACAAAACTCATACACAGACACAGTCACAAACAACTCGTACAGTGATTTAGGTCTCTAGTTCGGCCGTTGTCAGCGGCGGTTATCGCAAGTTCCAATTCCTGTGACCAAAGCCCTGGCCGCCTTGTCCGCTACAGCTATTGGCAGCTCCTACACAAGGTCCTGCGATTGAGGATAGAATAACAGCAATGGCTCTTTATGGGCCGTCCTGGTTATGCTGTAGATTTCAGATGGTCTTGCAACGGTAAATGGGTAATGTGGTGTTGCTCGTTCTTTTCCAGCGCAGCCAAGAGTGCCAGCATTTTCTGATTTCAGGTGCTCTGTGCTCATCAGCTCACACGATGAGGACAGCCGTGCGTACAGTGCGGCTAGGGAAAGACCTCTACTCGATATAGGAGTAAATGGAGTTCTGACCGTCGGCGGTGTGAGATAGCACAGTCTAGATAGTTTAAATATCTAGAAGTCTGCTTATATATGTTTAGGTAGATAGCAGTGGTAATAGAATATGTATTCAGGCTTTAGATCTTTGTTTGGCATAATACATGTCGACTTCTGACGTAACGCGAAAAACGTAAATGACAAATCCACGTGATCTCAACTCCTATATAAAAATTAACGTTCGAGCTGATCTGAAATCGTAGCCAACAGCATCAATTAGGTCCGCTATACAAGTGACCGAAGCTATAGATCCGTCAGTTAACATTTTCACTCTTTCCTTTCAGGCTAATGAAATTAGCAATTGTAGGCTCAGGACCGGCGGGTTTCTATACAGCGTACCGGCTGCTGGAAAAGATTCCAAATGCCATCATTGACATGTATGAAGCACTGCCAGTGCCATTTGGACTTAGTAGATTCGGAGTTGCACCTGATCACCCGGAAGTGAAGAACTGTCAGGATAAATTCGTAGAAGTCGCCGAATCTTCTAATTTCAGGTTCGTTGGAAATGTCACAATTGGTAAAGACTTGCCATTAGTGTCGTTAAAAGACAATTACAATGCGGTTCTTTTCGCATATGGATCTAGTCAAGATCGTTTGCTCGGAGTCCCTGGTGAGGACCACCCTGGCGTCATATCAGCGAGAGAATTCGTTGGCTGGTATAATGGCATTCCTGAATTGAAGGGACTAAATCCTCCTCTTGAAGACGCAGAGGATGTGGTGATTGCTGGTAATGGAAATGTTGCGCTGGATGTGGCTAGAATCTTGTTGTGTAACGTTGACCGGCTCAAACCAACTGATATTTGCGAGCATGCCTATGAGAATCTAAAAAAGAGCAAAGTGAAAAACGTTAAAATAATTGGCAGGCGGGGGCTGTTACAGAGTGCATTTACCAATAAAGAAATTAGAGAGCTGATAAACGAACCAGGCACTCAAATGACTCCATTAGCTGACCAGTATATTGATCATTATAGGCCGTTTGTTCCATTTCTAAGTCGCCCATCGAAGAGGTTGATCGATATTCTAGAGAAAGCGAGTAAGAAGGCGCCTGGTGGCAGCCCCGACGCCAAGAATTGGTCGCTAGAGTATCTTCTTTCTCCTCGACAGTTTCACTCTTCGGCTGTGAATGACAAACTGCTATCTTCAACATCATTTGAAATTAATACTCTCCTTCAAGAGGAAATCAAATCACGATCCGTTAGCCGAGGCACTGGGGAGACAAAGTCTTTTAAATCGGAGCTGGCTTTTCGAAGTATCGGCTATAAATCTGTACCTCTACCTGGAAGCACTGAACTTGGGATTCCTTTTGACACGCGAAGTGGTAGAATTCCCAACGAATTGGGCCGCGTAATTGGCAAAAACGGGCAGACGGTTTCTGGGTTCTACGTAACCGGATGGGTGAAAAACGGCCCGACGGGAGTTATTGCCAAGACAATGTGGGATGCATTTGAAGTAGCAGAGACGGTTCTTGAAGACCTCTATTCACATAAGCTCGATACGTCTCTTAAGCCTGGCTATGATACCATTCTGCCTCAACTTCAGTCGCGCCCAGTTTCATGGTCAGATTGGCTCAAAATCGACAAGGAAGAGGTCCGACGTGGAGAACTTCTAGGCAAGTCCCGAGAGAAGTTCACCAACATCGATGAGATGCTTTCGTTCTTGTAAAGAGAAGCCTCTAAATATTGTAAATAGACTTAACGAAAGGAGATCCCGAAATGGTCAAATGCGTACCGCGTTTCAGGGTAGATATAGTGAGGGAGGGCAGGTTTGAAATATGCCATGAAAATAGACAAGAACATTTGTCGAGACCGTTGGAGCATTTGCCTGCATGCGGGCATGATCGGCACCGTTATTTCCCTGCATAAACCCCTGAGCCAAAATGCTGCTGCAATGAATACAATCTGTGGAGAATCCCTAACGGTTTCTACGGAAGTGTGAATGTATATATAAAACAAGCGGTTTAGTGATTAATGATATGATATTTCTATACGTTCGTATGATCTCCAATTAAAGCTAAGAGCTGCTGCGTATTCGAATGTGTATATGTGCTATAGTAAACCGAGCTTGAGCAATTGCCCATATTCTTATATCATTTTCTCTTCTCCTTTATTTTATATCCAAATATACGTTCTCGCTCTCTATCTATCTCTAAATACGTTCACCTGTCTCGGTCACTTCTCTAGCCGACCTTACCTCACATCGCACACATCTAGCACAGCCGCGTATTATGCATAACCGTCAAAACACGGCTGGAATAGAAATTTATTAACCAACCACAATGTCGTTTGGAAAAGTACGTGAAGATGAAGAGCAAGATATATCCGATAGGCCACACTCACAACATCCGTAGAACAACATGCGTAGCTTTCTGAGACCACAAATAGCTCTGGCTGTTAGACGCCCAGCGCCGTCTAGTAGTATCCGTCCATTGTCTTACTCTCGGGTCATGTTCCAAGAAGCTACCAAACCATCTGGAGTGTTAGAGGCAGAAAAAGTCGAGGAAGTCCAAGAATACGAAACAATCAGTGGCGCGCCTGCCGATTTGACCAATAATCGACTGGTAAGGATTTATCAGGAGAGTAAACCCGCAACTCAAAGTGGTAGTTGGGGTACCAATGTGTGGAGAATCGACTGGGACATTGTTTCCCGGGCCAATCGATGGGAAAATGATGTGATGGGATGGGCATCCAGCGGAGATTATATGTAAGTATCTAATTGCGAAAGAGACCGATGACTTGTTTTCGGATCCGACCGTCTCTTTATCGTCTCTTGTACAAACTAACCTCTTGTTTAGGCAAGCCACACAAATGAAATTCAGAACTAAAGACGACGCTATCAGATTTGCACTTAATCAGGGCTGGAACACCGTGGTTCATGAATCTAATAAGAGAGATTTCGGACCCAAGGTGTATGCCGATAACTTTTTTCATAGCGCTACCAAGCTCAAGCATATTCGTACCAAATAGATGTTAAGCGGCGGGTTTAGCACTTTTTATATGATAATATATATTCATAATAGTTTTTGTCTATTTTCTGGTGTGTCTGGGCTCTGTCCGGATTGCGAGCCGGCTGGTTCCAGTATTAACGGCAGAGAGATGTTTTTAAGCGTATGACGGCGGTTAGGCATAATAGATGGGGTTGGACAAGTGAGGTCGCCTTAAGAAATATAGGGGCTCACTACTTTTATATTAGGTTTAGCGAGACCTAGAGAGCAGCCAAGCGTTTCAGTGTGGTTGCTCATTGTAAATATTGGTATTAGCAGCTTCTGGTGGACTTCGGCCAGATGTATTAGAGATACGGGCACAATTCGATATACAGAAGGACCGAAGACACCGTTCGATGTACAGAAGGGCTGAAAACACCCCAATGGCGGTCGCAATGATGGTCACAATGGAGGTCTTAAAGGCCGACTTAATGACTGCCTTCCGAACATTAATTGTTGTAAGAGCTTCTCATTTGAGGTGCTTATAAGTCTTGTATGAAATATGCACAGCAGAGAAGTCTGAACTGAAAGCTACAATGGCGTCCCATGTGGGTTGGCTGCATATACTTTTACTCAAAGGTATAGTATAGATAGTACCTATTCTGGGTTAATTGTTGAAGATGAAATATATAAACCTATATATATTTCAAGCTAGTCGCTCGAGTCCGTCGCTAGATCGCTTATTGGCGTCCATCCCTGCCCTTATCTTATCACTGTGCATACTGTTTCTTATCTGTCGTTCCATATTGCATCTATTTCTTTCGCCGTCTTACAATCCTATACCACTCCATATATATACCTAACAAAAGCCAGCATACACAGACAAAGACAAAGACCATACCTACTCTTACCCGTCTTGTCGTTATCTTTACAACTAGATAAGTATCAGTATTAGACTCATATGCAACGGTGTTTCATGATTTAATATTAATATCACCTACACTGCGGCGGGCCCTAACTTTATATCAGTAGACTGTTCCTGAATAGGACCGCCAGGTGCTATTTGCTTTCCGGTGATGGAACTTTATTCCAGCTTAGTTTACACTGCATAAAGGAAATGTGGTTCTGGTTCTGAGACGACGTTGCGGTCCTCCTGACACCAGATGGCATAGACTTTTAGCGAAGTACAAACGATATCTGCTCTTGGTGCTGCCACCTGTACATTCAACGTCTCAGTATTACAGTGGAAGGGTGAACTTCTGCTCGCTGGCCGGCCATATATCTGGAAGAGCAAGTAATAAATAGAATACATATATATATAGCATAAATAGGTAATAAATGGGTACCAACTTGGCATCGGCAATGGGGACCAGACATTATTTCCATGTACTTGGATGCAATGTGTCTCGTTTATTCTCCGCTATTAGCTGGAACTGAAAATAACAGAAGCTTACCGCCCTTATGTTTAGCCAGTAAGTAGGCTATACCAAGATGTTGCTAGATCCTCCTATTCACCCACGTAACTCACGAACCAGTGCTTGGCAGTTTCGTTTACGGACCGCTGTATAACCGACCTGGTTTGGTCCCCGCTTCACCTCCTTAACGACTGCAAAATCTTCCAAAGTCCTTTAATTAACAGTGCATCTGCTGTTTTAAGTTTAAGTTTCAGACCAAAGAGCTACTAACGGATTCGAGAGATAACCTGAGACAACCCTGATACTTGACACCTAAAAGCGGCCGGTAGATTAAAATAAACGCCAAACTCAACCAGGAACGCGTCGTGCGGCGGTGTTTCAATTAATTACCAGAATCTTTACAGTGGGACCTAAAGACAAATGGGAGGTTTGGGGGAAGATGGAGAGGCACTCCTTGCTGTACGGCAGTGACCCCGGGTGTAGGCGTAGGCGTAGACGTAGGCGCTTCAGAAATCACGGGCTTCTTTATTTAGACCCCTGTCATCACTTTAGTCCCGCTTGCTAGACATCCCGACGACTGGAAATGCGCGGCCGCTGGGCTCTGTGTGGGTTCTTTCTTTTTTACGCTCGCGGTCTCCAGGGGCGTGTTTCAGCTCGACGGCGCCTAACGCGTAAAGAGACGCCAATCACAAAGAAGCAACAACTTTGTCAGGCATCGCTTAATATCGCTTAATCCTTGGTGGGCCCACCGCCAATGGTTAAGGTTGGTTACTTTTGGCTCAGTCTTCATTTATTTTACTACTAGCTTTGCTACCAAACAGCCTGTACTCCTGGGTTGACAAGACATTGATTGCTGCTGTTTTTCTGTTGTCGCGCCAGTTGCCAGTCCGACGCGTATATATCTCCCAACCGTATATGCTAATAACCTGTAAGCCTGTAAACCTCCTTTTAGCGTTATTGTTTGTTCACCACGGCCCTGAAAGAGGAGTACTTTTATTTTTAGAATAGTTATTTATCCTAGACTGTATCTAAACTTACCATTGGCATTCACAATTTATCTATGCTGATACTACGGCTACAACTGGTACAATTGCTACAACCAGCACCGCCAACCCTTCCAACTCATTACCTGCCGACCTTAAATATCCTACTAACCCGCCTTACCACCTTATATCCTTTTACCCCCTATTCCCCGTTTATAACAATATCCCACTTATGCGCCCAGTTACCCCTGTCAGGGACAAACTGGTACTGTCGCATCTAGCCCACACGCTAACCCTAGCCAACTGGTAAACTAACTTACATCCGTCAACTTACAGATGGCTGTGAAAAGTTACTCAGTACAGGAGTATTATTTTCTCGCACTGCATCGTCGTCATTACTGCTGCTCCAGCAGTTAGGCTACTACAACCAAAGTTCGGTTCAGCTTTCCCATCGACTGATTGACCAGCAAAAAAGTGTCGCAGTCAAATAATAAAACTGAAACAGCCAAACCTGACCAGAGAAAATAGACCCGTCAAAGTAAAGTTTGGGTTATCGGAAGATCGAGATTAAAGTGTATCCACGACTGTGAACTTTGACTAAAGAAAAATACTCAAGTACCCAGTAAGGGCGTGATATCAGGTCAATACAACAAATACCACTATCTTCTTTTATTACCATCCTAGTTCAAGCCTATGCTGCTTGTACTCACGCGTTGACCCATTAACCGCAGGATCCTACCCTTCTCGCGTGCAGTTCTATAGACTATCATTACTTTCACGTTTCATAACTTGCAGTGCAGTCTTTCGTATCAAACGTAGATAAACAGTAACAAAAAGTATCCTCACACAAACAACAGGAGAGATACCACCAAATAGCTCTTGACTGTTACTCTCGTTATAATATTGTTTCCTTCTTAGTGCCGTCATTGCACTAGAAACTACCTCTGTCACGACGGCATCTCTTTGATGACCACCACAACCACCATGGCCGAACCACCAGCAAGTTCGGTCATGCCAGACGACGACGAGTCCCATTTATGTAAAAGCTGTGGCCTCGTAAGTGAAAAAAACGACTAAAGAGAAAAGACCCTCTCGTCTATGAATACTAACATTGACAGATTTTAGAAGAAGGACGAGCTTTCGAGCTAGGTAAGTATAAAGACTTGTCGCTCACATAGTTGCTCACTGACACACAAAACTAACCAACCCACTTTTTTTTCCAGCTGGTAACAGATGGCATGTCGAATGTTTCAAATGCTCCACTTGTAACCAACAGCTGGACGCTGATACAAATTTGCTAGTACTTGGAAATGGCGACTTGATTTGTAACAATTGTTCCTATCATTGCAATATCTGTCAAAAGAAGATTGAAGACTTGGCGATTCTCACTGGAGACCAAGCATTCTGCTCCAGCTGCTTCAAGTGTAGAAACTGCCGAAAGAAAATAAGCGACCTGAAGTACGCCAGGACTTCCCAAGGTATATTCTGCATGTCATGTCACGATATGATGTTAGCAAGAAAGAAGCGCAACGCCGCCAGAAGGGCGAAAGAGGCTAAAGAAGCAAAGGACATGTCAGAGTCACTGGCAAAGAGATCCAGCATAGCAGGCCCCCCTGCGTCGCTTCCTCACTCGTTATCATCCTCTTCAGTCTATCGTCCTGAATATTCAAAAAACCACAGCCATCGGCTATCATACGCATCGTATAATAAAGACAAATCGCTACCATCTATTCCAGGAGACAATTCCATTCCAACAACTATATCCACATCCAAATCTTCCTCTGCGTTCTCAGCCGGCACTCCACCTGCCGCTCCACCATCGACATGGCCTCTGGCCTCTTCACAATCGAAACGACAGTCAGCTCGCCTATCAAGTAGCTCATCAATGTCGTCCTTACAAGAATCAGCAAATGCCAATCAACCAATTCCCCGTCATAACCTTCCAAAACATAACATGTCGTCATCAAACACACGACCAATATCTACAGTCATCTCGACATTAGAAGAAGAGGCGACATCTAAATCACCCCTAAGCACCGCTGCTGCTTCTGACTTAGACGACTATTTCTCAACTAACTCGTCCGACTCTGGCTTCGTACCAATTAAGCTAGATATGTCTTCGATTCCTCTAAATCCTAACGATATCACTGATCTGTCGAAATCCGACTTGAACTCTACATTGAAACCCAAGTCAAATCCAATCTCAAATCAACTCTCACTTAATGATCTACTGACGAGAAAAAAGCCAGTCGTCAATAGACGATCAGTTATTCCCGCAAAGTCATCTTCATCATTATCAAGTAGCGATACCTCTTCATTCACCAACATAACTATCGAAATCGAGCCTGAAACGACGATATCTACTCACAAATCTGTAGAGGGATATCATGATCCTCCTGTCGGATCTCTATCGCCAAGAAATGCCATATATCTCAGTGACTCAAATCTCCCTTCAAGCTGGTCTTTAGGAGAATATACCACTGACGATACTGAAAACACTGCAACCACATCTCCTGAACTACCGTCTCCTGAAGAACCCGTCTCGAGGGAAAAGTCTATTAGGACAACCAACGACGGGGATTCTTTCAGGCAAGCTCGCTCTACCCTTCGTCCACATGCAGTTATCCCCGACAGATCCATTTTACGGTCAGTCTCTCCCAGACTTCCTTCGAAAAGGAACGGATCTCGTAGTCCCTCACTGCCTCCATTCGCTCCTAATAGACCGACAAGCCCTTTCAACCTAAATACCTCTATTCAAAAAGATGACGCTCCAACTACCCCGAAGAGCTCCACTACCCGCGAATTGGCATCACTGTCCAGTGTATTCCATGAAGACTCTGTCATTAACACAACCGCTCCTACACTGTTACTAAATCAACCAGCTTCCAAACGGCAATTATCTCAGAATTTGTCTGGTTCTCCTTTTTTACCACCATCTGTTGGCGAGAGTTATCCAGCTATTGGATCTGTGGTACTACCCCTTCCCCTTACCGCTCTATCTCCACCGTCGTTTAATAATCTAGGCCATAGACGATCGAGTAGCGAAAACCACCATTCCAGCGAACTAGCCAACTCTCTAGAACCACCTGCTGATATAACCTCCAGCACTCGGTCAAGCAACGACACGGATAGTTCCGATGTGACTCCTGTATTAGTCACATCCTCCGATGATGCTAATCTGACACGAGAACTTATTGAAGCTAAGAGACGAATTGCCGAGTTAGAACGGTTGGTCAAAGAGAAAGACGAAGCAGGAGCGTCTGCTGCTCCTAATTTACAAAACCTCGAATCGGATATTCAAGAAAAGCGTAAAACTATTGCCGGACTGGAGGCCCATGGAGTGCTAGTGAGAAAGGAAATTATGGTTCTGGAAAACGCTACCAAAGAGGGTGGTAAAGTAGACTCACCTAGCCAAATGCTGGATGAATTTTCCACCGAATTGGCCACGATGAAGACGTCATTAATGGCAGAAATAACTGAACTGCTCATTGAACGCGATAGCCTGAGAGTAGAGAATATCAAGCTGACGAAAATCCGCGATAAAGCAGTGGAAGAGAGCAGTATTCTCAACATCAAAAATACCCAATTGGCTGATATGAATAATGAATTATCTAAACAGATGATTGATAAATTCGGTCCATATGCATTTTCCCAGTCTAGATCGGATGGCGGAGCACTCATTCATAAACTGGCCGGTGGAGCCTCTACTCACAACATTCGTCGTAAAGAAGTTGCTCCTCACTCACCCTCTAGAGGTGTTAATAGAATCGACTCTTCTAGCAAAGATAAGGACATCGCTGGTGGCTCGTATGAGGAGCCAATGGTTACCATTCTTGATGCTGGTCAAGTTGTGGATACTCGTAAGGATAGACAGCACGCTAAACGATTTTGGAAGCGACCAGGAGCTGCTGTTGCTAAAGGGCTCAACAAAGTATTTGCAAATGATTTCGAGGCCGGACCAGAATTTTACGAAGGATCCAGCGATTCTTCCAATGGCAATCCTGGAGGCAGTGGGCATTCAAAGAATGGTCGTAACGGCTGGTTCAAGAATAATGAGAGCGGTGGTAGCGCAATTGCAGCAATAGCTCTTGCTGCTACTGCCACTGCTAGTCAGCCAGGGGGTAGTAATGGAGCATTACGTGGATCATCATCATCACTTTCTTCAGCATCAACTGTTGTAGGCAATGTTAATGGTAATGCTAGTAACAGCAGTAGCACCAATAATATCAATGGCACCCCTCCGAACGGTACTGCTAGTAGTAGTATTAATGAGCCAGCGACGTTGATGGGTGCAGCAATAGATTGGCGTGTTTCTCACGAAGGTAATCGAATCCCAGTAATCGTCACTCGTTGTATCGAAGAGGTGGAGAAAAGAGGAATGGCTTTTGAAGGAATTTATCGTAAATCAGGTGCAAAATCTCAGGTTACTTCCATTGAAGAAGCGTTCACTAAGACTTGGGAAGGAAGTTTTGATGAAATATTGTCCGGAGACATTAGTGGAGTCACTAGCGCACTTAAGCAATACCTCCGATATCTTCCAGTGCCTTTAATCACATATGATGTATATGAAGAATTTGTGCAAGTTCCCACTGCCGCTTCAGAAGAAGACAGAATCAATGCCTTACGATCTGTCATTAATTTGCTACCGCCTTCGCATCATGATTGTCTTGAATTTGTCGTTCGACATCTTGCCAAGGTGACGAGCTTTTCTGCTCAGAATCTTATGACCACGAGGAATTTGGCAGTTGTATTTGCACCGACTCTTGCTAGAGATCTGACTGGGCAACGTGAAATGGTGGATATGCAACCGCGAAATGATTGTACTCAACTTCTTATTGATAACTGTGATGTGATCTTCACCGGTTTCTAAATTAGCTGGCTGGTTTCTGTGTTTCGATCCGTTGTTTATTTATGTATTTTTTATTTTAGAGTTTGTTTATATGTATATTTACGTATATACATTGTTTTTACTCTCTTCATGAGGTTTAATGAGAGTTTCTCTTGGAGTAACTGACCGACCGGCAATTCTGTCCAGGGTAGCAATCTTGATAGTAGTTGGTGTTGGTTTTTCTAGGGCACTTCCATCAGGGTCCTTCCATTGCATACATTCTGCAAGATAAGGTTGCATGATGCGGCCGGTACAAGCAGCAGCCCCCAAACAGATGCCTCTGCCTCGTTTAGTTCTCTACAGCTGCCTGTATAAACAGCAGGCCAGCTAACACTTCTATCTCCACACATAATTAACCCCGACCGCCTTCCCCGTCTCTTCAATGCCGTTCGTATTATAAATCGGAGATCAATTACCTTGCAGATGGTAGCTGGCCACTTGATCACATTTTACGAACGTTGAACCTAACGGATGGAACTAAAGCGATTAATTGGTTCGACAGTGCTCCTTCTGGCAAGATCTCCTCAGATGTCGTGGATTAAATAGCAACCATGGCTCAGGTATTACGATCGTCACATGGCTACGTACGGACCAGCGGGCTAACGAGTCAATTAGGTATTGGCTTATTACTCGGTGATGGCCGCTGGTATATTCTCCTACTATATCAGTCAATTGGCAATACAAGTCCCAAAGAACAGAATGCAAATCTTATCATTACAATATACACACGTCATCAAACAATAAACGACCTAAGCATTACGTAACCTATAGCAACGTCCGTTCTATAAACCATAGTAACAAGCATTGGCTCCATCGCCTAAGAATGGCCTTGGCTGGACCACTCGATCCAGAAACTACCACTGTATGTGTGCACTGCGAGAGTGTCCCGTTCTCCGGCATCTCCGTCCCCCGTTTGAGAGGCTCGGCCTAAGCCGCTCTTCCATCTGGATTAGGGCTGGAATCTGGCCAAAACGGAACTATAGCGGATGTAGCCTGGTGCGGCGGTTCAGCAATAAACGTTAAGGCATCGATCTATGCAGGTCCTCAATGGTGATGCTCGTCTGTGGGGAATACAGCCTAGCGCAGTTCACGCCAGGCCGAGAACGGCAATCAGTGTCCGGTTTGCGGGGAATGTAATTAAATGAAAAAAACTATATAAGGACAGATATATTTCCAGCAATTGAGTTTTCTAATTGATCAAGAAACTAAAAAAAAAAAGCTATTATTCTACTACACTCGCAATTACAATGAAGGTCTTACTCGTTTTATATTCTGCTGGCACTCATGCTGCCGACGAACCCAAGCTTCTTGGATGTATTGAGAATGAACTTGGTATCCGCAAGTGGTTGGAAGACCAGGGCCATGAACTCATCAGTACGTCTGATAAAGAAGGACCTAATTCTGAGCTTGATAAACACATTGTAGATGCTGAAGTCATTATCACCACCCCTTTCCATCCGGGATATATCAACCGAGAACGAATTGAAAAGGCAAAGAATCTGAAACTTTGCATCACTGCTGGCGTTGGTTCAGATCACATTGATTTGACTGCTGCCAATGAGCATAAGATTGCTGTTCTCGAAGTTACTGGCTCCAATGTCACTTCAGTAGCTGAACATGTCGTCATGACTATCTTGGTTCTGGTGCGAAACTTTGTTCCTGCTCATGATCAATATGTCAGTGGTGGTTGGGATGTTGCTGCAGTTGCCAAGGATTCGTACGATATTGAAGGAAAAGTCATTGGAACTGTTGGTGTTGGTCGGATCGGTTCTAGAGTCCTTCAAAGACTCAAGCCATTCGATGCTAAGGAGTTGCTATACTTTGATTATCAGCCATTATCTCCTGAACTTGAAAAGGAAATTGGTGCCAGACGTGTAGAAAAGCTTGAAGATATGTTAGCTCAATGTGATATCGTTACTATCAATTGTCCACTTCATGAGAGCACAAAGGGTCTTTTCAACAAGGCATTGATCTCAAAGATGAAAAAGGGTGCCTGGTTAGTGAATACTGCTCGTGGTGCTATTTGTGTAGCTGAAGATGTTGCCGAAGCAGTGAAATCTGGCCAATTGAGAGGATACGGTGGAGATGTGTCTTTCCCACAACGTAAGTGATTTTCTTCGGAATTGGAAAAAAAAATTTCTTCCTTGTTACTAACTTTTATAGCTACTCCTACCGACCATCCATGGAGAAATATGTCTAACAAGTACGGAGCTGGAAATGCCATGACCCCTCATATCAGCGGTACTTCTTTGGATGCTCAACACAGATATGCTCTCGGTACCAAGAACATTTTGGAGTCGTATTTTTCGGGCAAGTTCGACTACCGACCTCAAGATGTTATCGTAATTGATGGTCACTACGGCACCCGTGCTTATGGTGAAGATAAAAAAGTTAATTAGGAATTCCAATCCAGCGTATTATGATTTAGGGGAAGTACTAATCTCGAACTTATGTATTGAAACATATAATTAAAAATTACTGAATATTATGAGTCTATAATGATTAGAAACAATGGTTGTAGTAGTTTCTTCTACCCTCATTAATGACGATATATTTCACGCACAATTACCTCACCTAAACAGCTACCTAATACGGAAAATAATTTTAAAAGTTTATATTTTATATATAACTTGATACTACTTTAAATTTTTTTTAAGAAACTTTGATAGGATGAACTCTGGAAATCAAATACACAAAGTTAGGAAATACAACTGCTACTAAAAGACGCTGAAAGACCCATTTAGAGCTTGTCGTAATACTCTTCATAACCAGGAACAATCTCCTTCATACCACGACGAACACGGGATTGAGAAACGATTTGACCAGGCTTGGTAGTGGTGTCAAGAGGATCACCACCCATGACTTGCCAGTGATCGAAGACCATTTGAGGGAAAGCTTGACCACCAGTGGCTTGTCTAAGCTCACCAGTGAAACCAAAAGATTCGTTAACGGGCAAGTGAGCCTTGACAGTGAAGAGAGGAGTACCAGGACGTTGTTCTTCAGAAAGAACTTGACCACGCTTCTTGTTAAGAACAGTGTAGATACCACCAATGGCGTTTTCGGGACATTGGATCTCGACAAGGAAAACGGGTTCTTGGATACGGGGTTCAGCCAAAAGAGCAGCGGCATAAGTGGCACGTCTCATGGTAGGGATGATTTGACCACCTCCTCTGTGGATAGCATCAGGGTGGAGAGTGACATCCAAAATGTTGATACGGACAGCACGCATGTTCTCACCAAAGACGGGACCTTCTTTAGTAGCCCACTGGAAGGCAGCGACAACGGAATCCTTGATTTCGTGCAAGTATTGAACGGCCTTGGTTTGATCAACAACCAAGTTAGCACCGGAACCATCAGGACCGAAACACCAGATCTTACGGGCGTCAGTAACGTCCCAACCGAATTCGTCGGCCATGACACGAGCACGGACCTTGAAATCATCTCTGGGGTTGACAGTACCTTTCTCAATGGCAAGAGCAAGCTCCTCATCCATAGGTTCAGCCTTAAGATAGATACGGTTGTGCTTATTGGGGGACTTGGAAAGAGCAGTCATGGAAGACTCAGCCTCGACGGTTTCACGGTAAGAGACAACAGGAGGAGAGATCTTCAATGGGATACCAGCGTGGTCTTCTTCAAGATCCTTCAAACAGATTTCCAAGTGCAATTCACCAGTACAGGCAACAATGTGTTCACCAGACTCGGACATAGAAGTAACGACACAAGGATCGGACTTAGACAAACGCTTAAGACCTTCAACAAGCTTGGGCAAATCATTGGCATTCTTGACCTCGACGGCGACTTGAACGACTGGGGAGACAGAGAACTTCATAACCTTCAAGTTATGGGCAGACTCGTAAGTGGTCAAAGTACCAGACTTGAGCAAGAATTGATCGACACCGACCAAACCGACAATGTTACCAGCAGGGACATCGTCAATGGGTTCAATGAAACGTCCCATCATGAGAACAGTACGTTGAATGGCCTTGATGAAGAGATCTTCCTTCTTACCAGGAACGTAGTTGGGACCTTGGATACGGACCTTTTGACCAGAACGGACAGTACCAGAGAAAACACGACCGAAAGCATAGAAACGACCCTTATCAGAGGTAGGAACCATCTTGGAAACGTAAAGCATAAGGTCGGCCTTGGGGTCACACTCCTTGATAGCAATACAAGCTGGGTCATCAGAAGGACCTTCATAAAGAGTCTCAGCACGGTAGGCTTGAGCAGTGACGGGAGAAGGCAAGTGAATGACAATCATCTCCATAAGAGCATCAGCAGCAGGCAAGAACTTTCTCATGACAATCTTGAGCAAAGCCTTTCCTTCAAGATCTCTCTCGTCAGACTTAAGTTGGATATCAAGCTTCTCAAGTAAAACGGGGATCTCGTCCTTCTTGAAGTTCATGATAGCAGTGAAGATCTTGAAAATGGGGTCCAAAATAAACATGTTGAAGGCACGGTCAAGAGTCTTTCCATCGGCATCCTTGTCCTTGTTGGTCCACTTCTTGGTCTTTGGGTTGAAGAAAGAGTCTCCCCACAATCTTTCCATCATCTTTTCTCTGTCAACACCAAACTTCTTGGCATAACGGATAGCAAATTGACGGACAGTGAAAGCCCAACCGTGAAGACCAGATGCAAAGGCAACAGTACCCTTCTCAGGGTAAACTTGGACATCACCAAGAGACTTGTCAAAGTAAGTAGAAATGACAACGTTGACAGACTCGACGGTTCTGGAGAAAGATTGATATAAATCTTCCTTGGTGGTTTGTAATTCAAGCAAAGCACGATCAACCTTGTTGATGACAAC
This sequence comes from Sugiyamaella grinbergsii, assembly GCA_030579895.1. Taxonomy (NCBI): domain Eukaryota; kingdom Fungi; phylum Ascomycota; class Dipodascomycetes; order Dipodascales; family Trichomonascaceae; genus Sugiyamaella; species Sugiyamaella grinbergsii. The sequence continues at coordinate 117,196 of JAKTRT010000032.1, forward strand.
AACAGGCTTGATACGTTCACTCAAAGCTTGTCTTAAGACAGTTTCGGTTTGGACACAGACACCTTCAACACAGTCGACAACCACCAAGGCACCATCGGTAACACGCAAAGCGGCAGTGACTTCAGAAGAGAAATCAACGTGACCAGGGGAATCAATCAAATTGATCAAGAATTCAGTACCTTGAGTCTTTTGCTTGATCTCCTTGGTGTCATCTTCAGACATCTCAGCATAAAGAGAAATGGCAGTAGACTTGATAGTGATACCACGTTCTTGTTCATCTTTTCTGGTATCGGTGAAACGGGCTTCACCAGCCTTGGCAGCGGAAATAATACCGGCTCTTTGAACAAGAGAATCGGTCAAGGTAGATTTACCGTGATCGACATGGGCAATAACCGACATGTTACGGACATTGGTGACCTTGTCCATAAGGCCGCGCATTTGCTAGGGTATTGTTAGTATTTTGTATGGTAGGGACGAGTGATTAGGGGTTGGTGGTGGTGGGTTTATATTGGAGTCGACCAGCCAGTCGATAAGCGAAATCATTGAAACATAAAATGACAGAAACTGCAAAGCAGTCTACTCTCTAGAGAACCAACCCTCTATATGATCAGCAAATAAAAAGATAGACTCCTAAGAGCTACTACCAAAGTGTAGTCAAGCTCACCGTCAACTTATTCAGGGCAAGGGTAGTGCGGCTGCTGCTACTTCCCGATCCTGACAAATTTTTTTCCAGCTCTATCGCTTAACAACCAGCCGATTTCGACTCGATAGGACCACCAGCACAGGAAAAAATCACACAAGCAACCTCTGGATAACCTTTTGTCACTCTCTCGAGTCCATGTGAGTCGACAACTAATCGCCAATCGTCACTCAACATGCCCAATGGCACAAACTGGTTAACTCTCAAGCGACTGACAAGAATCCCGAAGCTCTCTCCATACACCCTCCCCAAATCACTAGAAAAAAAATATTTCATCGACTTACATCAACAGTGAAGTTAACTATAAAACACCTGTTAGTAATAATTCCTAGCATACTCTAAACACCGGCAATCATTGGCCACCAAAAATATATCACCCAATATTGACTTACCCATTGTGATAAATGTTTATAGTGCTGAACACTTGTCTTCCTTTTTTTGAGTGTTTTTTTGTAAGAATTTATCAAAGACTTTTTTCACAAAGAATCGAAATCAACAGATACGGTTCTTAACGAAAAAAATAAATTAAAAACAAAGGAAAAAAGGGGGGAATGGTTGAAGAAAGGAAAGGGAGAAAAGAAGAGAGGAAAAGAGAAAGGAAAAGGAAGTAGAAAAGAGAGAGAGATAAAAGAAAAATTTACCACGCATGTGAGGTAGGGTGAGGGTTGGAATGGGTTAGGGCGCCTGGTTGGGAGGAAGGATGAAGAGGAGAGAGGGAGAGATGGGGGTTATAAAAGGAAAATGAGATAAAGGTTGAGAAGAGAGGAAAAGGAGAGATGTAAGGATGACTATTAGAGTCTCTCAAATGAATTATTGACGTATGGTCAGGAAACCGATACATGTCAAGATGTGGTTATAGAGACCACGCAAGGCTGATACAGAGACTGATTGACAAATGTAGAGAGAGCAGCATGGGGTATTACTGTACGTACGGCATGAACAGACACCAGTGAGCGACCTCAGCCCTAGATTTACGCTGGCAGAGATAACTGAAGGAGCGCAATTGACAGAAAAGGAGAGGAGCAAGGATCGATAAGAGGGACGTAAACATAGCGATGGGATGGGCCCGTCAGGCGATTTATTGGGGGAGTGTAGTAGAGAAGAGAGACAAGTGGACTTTTTTCAGCTAGGATATCTGATAAGGTCGGCTTAATCCAGCCGCTGGAGACAGGCGAGTCTCTTAGGAGCAAAGGCAGCCAGAATTTTCAGTTTCGGCATTCAGGGTCTGGTTGTATGCAAGATTAAAGTAGCCAGGCTGATCTATGTTATTATAAGGGTCGAGGGGATTAATTGGCAATTGAGTATGGGGTTGGTTTCTAAAGTGTGTATCCCAATTGTAGTATTTAGTGCTGATGTTAATGATGAGTTTACATGAGAGTGAGATTAAATAGATATAGAGATAAATGGAGATGCGTAGGTCGACAAGTTTTTTATAGCACTGCTATTTAAGTCTCTTAATAGTATTTAAGCTAGCAGCTGAAAATGCCAATATCTCAAGCTCTTCAATATATAGCAACATTATTCAATTATAGATCCACTACTCTCTCATCACCTACACCGCTATATTCACTATCCGTAATATGCTACATGCTTGCTCACCTACTAAGACATCAACGATCACATGATATCAGTTCTCCAGCCATCTCCATTCATGCACAATTCAACTCAACTTCCTATTGCGCTTCATTCTAAGGTCTGAGTAATTCACCCTTGAGTTGTCCCTTCTGTCATGGAGGACTCGTCTATTGAATTCCCTCAGATCCCAATCCCTCCGTCTTATGAGAACCCATCCCCGATAGCTTCTTGGCGTTATGACCATAGGCAAAAGGCACAAAAAGTCCTCGATGATCTATGGATCGGACCCCTGAGTGTGTTACGAGACGACCGGTTTCTAGCTGACAATGATATTCGAGTGCTGATCTCATTAATAGACCCGCGATTATCCTATATCGTCAACAAGCGATGTTCACACTCGGCTCTTAACATGAGAAAGGTATTTATCCATACTGAGACATCGGCCTCGCACCATGCCCAACTACAGATGTCTTCATTCAAGCAGATTGTTAAAGCGATCGAATTGGCTAGAAAGGACCATCTTTCTTGTTTTGTTTTCTGCGAAACCGGAAATGAAAAGTCGCCAATAGCAGTTGCTGCATATCTTATTTATTCTCAAAATCTCGACGCCATTCAAGCCATTCAACTTGTTCAGAGTATCCGGTTTTCGATCTCCCCACAAAACGACTCTGTCTATTATCTACAAGCCTTTGAGTCTGTGTGTGCTGCCGAGCGTTCTTCTAGTTTGGAGTCATCTAAGCCGAAGCGTCTGTATGAATCTGACGATGCTTCTTCTGCTTGTAAACGACCTCACCAATGTGTGGGTCTAGGCTCTGCCCCGACACCAACCACAAATTGACACTAAAAATAAGAGGCAGTGGATCATATCTTCATAAATGCTACAGAACAAAATTATTTTACTTTTTGAGAATGGTAACGACATCTTCGTCCATAAGATTATGACCAAGTCCAACATATTGAGGTTGATGCTTGACACTTCGGCCATAAACAACGGCATTCTTGAATTCGTCAACAAGCGACTTATGGATCGAGTTACAGAAATCTTCAACCGTGCTTCGGTTCTGACGAAGGACAATTGGTTGCTCATAATCTGGCTGTTGTCCCTTGGGCTTTGTATATACACGGACAAGATTCAGTTTATCCCACATGACCTCGAGAAGTTCATCGAGATTCCATCCGTTTTCAGAAGAAATAGGAACTGCATTTGGGATACGGAATAAAAGGTCGAGTTCCTCAATAGAAATGGAATCGATCTTGTTCAGAACGTAAACAACAGGAATATATCTTCTATTGGAGGCTTCAAGAATGTCGATAAGGTCATCCACTGAGGCATCACATCGGAATGCGATATCAGCAGATGAAATCCGGTATTCGGACATGACAGCCCGGATCTCATCGTTGTCCAGTTTGGTCAATGGGACTGTGTTTGTGATGTTGATGCCTCCCTTGTCCTTCTTACGGAACACGATGTTAGGAGCCTCTTTATTGATTCGGATTCCAAACCCTTCTAATTCTCGCTCGATCACCTGCTTATGTTGTAATGGCTTGTTAACATCGAGAACAATGAATATCAAATTACAAGTACGAGCGACTGCAATGACTTGTTTACCTCTACCTTTACCATCTTTCGCACCTTCGATAATACCAGGCAAATCCAGCATCTGGATCTTAGCACCGCGATATTGAATGACACCGGGGACGGTGGTTAAAGTAGTGAACTCATAGGCTGCCGCTTCACTGTGAGTTCCAGTGACTTTATTTAATAAAGTAGATTTACCCACTGAAGGGAACCCAATATAACCGACTGAAGCAACACCAGTTCTTGCCACGTCAAAGCCAACACCTCCAGGTCCGCCTCCACTTCCAGAAGGCCCTGCCAGCAGCTCTCTTTTTAATTTGGCCAACTTTGCTTTCAACTGACCCAAATGGAACGAGGTAGCCTTGTTCTTCTGGGTCTTGGCCATTTCATTTTCAATCTAAAACTTGTTAGACTCGACAGGTTCGTCTTGTATATATATATACTATTTGAAATCCACTTACGTCTTTAATCTTATCCACGATAGTAGCCATTTTTAATTATTTTTATACTCTCTTTCGTGTGATCTCGTACTTCTATTGTATTTGTGAAATCAATCTGTTAGTATTCTAATTTTTTTTTCAACAGCCCTGAAGATTCCGTTAATACAAAATATCTGTGAAATACTGCTTCAGTCGGGGTATTTTTCAGAGTGCAAAAATATATATATATATATATCGCTTCTGCCGTGCTGCCGATCCTCTATCCATCAGACGCTTCGCTGACGCACACAATCTCGTCATTGATCCAATTGTTCTTTTCAATTTCAGCTTATTTCTAGGTGTATTAAAAGAAAGCAGTCTCATAGCATATCTCAATTATTTGAAAAGAGTATAGCGTTTCAACTGTAGCTTGAAAACAACCGAATCTGCCTGGAACTTAACAATATCTACGTACTATCACGCGCGGCTCACGGGGCTCATCCTACGCCAGTTACAAAAAAATTCATCGCCTCACTCAAATGCTGGCGGCAGTAGACTGAAATATTTCACATTGTACCTGCTGATAATATTAAAGAAGTTGCTAAAACAGAAATTGTATTCTAGTTTTCAGCAATTCAAGATAGGCTATCTTTAGTTTTCAGAGATAGTTTTTATTTTTACTGATAGGGGATCTGATAGATTCTTGGAAATTTCGTCTGAAGATATCGAGAGTATTATTTAAGATTCAAAATGGCGAAAAAGTGAGTATAAAATATACAATATACCAGCAGCAGAGCAAAGCAACCACAGTTTACTAACAATGATTCTAGAGATAAAAAGTCCAGCAAGCAATTTGACGACGAGGAAGAGGATATGTATATGGATAATAATACTGCTGAGGAGTTTGGATCACCCTCACCAGCTCCAGAAGCTGCCTCTGAAGAAGCTACTGAAGAATCATCAAAGGAGGCTGAAGAAGGTAACCTTGCTGAAGAGTTTGAAGACGGTGGGTTACTTGGCGCTTTGAAACGTTCTAGAAAGAGAAAAGACGATAAAAAAGAGCAAGAAGAAGCCGAACAAGTAGAAAAGGCAGCAGCCGCAGCCGCTGCTTCTACCGTAGTGGTCAAGAGTAAAAAGGAAAAGGAAAAGGAAAAGAAAGAGAGGGAAAAGGCTAAGAAGAAGGCTCAAGCCGAGCGTAAAAAGACCGCTCCTATTCTTGAAAAGAAAACCAAGGATTCAGGTTCTCCTACTCCTGAAGAAGCTGGTGCAGCTAATTCGGCCCCTGCTCCTGCTCCTAAGAAGAAGACCGGCAAGAGCGCGATCGCCGCTGCTTTACAGAAGCAAATTGCCGCCAGAAAGGCTGCCGAAGAGGCTCAACGTGAAGCTGAAGAAGATGAACAGAAAAAGATTGAAGAGGAAGAGCGACTATTAGCTGAACAAGAACAACAAAGAGAAGAGGCCAGACAGAAGAAGAAAGAAAAGGAAAAGGCTAAGAGAGAAGAACTCAAGGCCGCTGGTAAACTATTAACCAAAAAACAAAAAGAACAAATCGCCTTACAGGAAAAACGTCGTCAACAATTACTAGCATCAGGGGTACAGGTTGAAGGGTTAATGGGAGATAGTCAGAAGCCCAAGAAGGTTGTATATGGGAAGAAGAAGGGCGGCGCAAAGAAGCAACAAAGTGAAGAACCGGAAGAGGTATCTACTCCTGCTGCTACTACTGTTCCAGTTGTTGCTACTCCTGCTGCTGAACCAGCTGCCGTCGCCACTCCAACTCAAGAGCAAGGACCAGAGGCACTCATTGACGATTGGGAGGCTGCATTAGATTCTAATGGTGAGGTTAAAGACAATTGGGAGTCTCTTGGTGACGACGAAGCTCAAAAAAAGGAGATTGTTGAAGAAATGGCTAAGCCAGAGATTAAGACTAAAACCGCTGAAACCACTAATGGCAAAGCCAAAGAAACTGCCGCGTCTGTTACCCCTGAACCTGCTCCTGCTGACGTAGCCCCTACCGTTGATGAAAATGCTCTTCAAAAGGCTGTCGCAAAGGTTGGTAAAAGACAAACTCAAATCAACGAAAAGCGTGAAGAACGTATTAGCAAAGCGATGATTGGCGCTTCCTCTTCCAACCTTCGTTCGCCAATCTGTTGTATTCTCGGTCACGTAGATACCGGTAAAACTAAACTTCTCGACAAAGTCCGTCAAACAAATGTTCAAGAAGGCGAAGCTGGTGGTATTACCCAACAAATCGGTGCTACATACTTCCCTATCTCGGCCATTCAACAGAAGACTGACGTTATGAAGCAATTCGTCGACGTTCAATACAACGTCCCTGGTTTGTTGGTCATTGATACTCCTGGCCACGAATCTTTCAGTAATCTCCGTTCTCGTGGTTCGTCTCTATGTAACATTGCCATTTTGGTTGTTGATATCATGCACGGTTTAGAGCCTCAGACTCTTGAATCTATCCGTCTCCTTCGTGATAAGAAAACCCCCTTTGTTGTGGCTCTTAACAAGATTGACCGTCTTTATGATTGGGAAAGTACCCCCAACAACTCGTTCAGAGACTCTTTTTCTAAACAGAAACGATCCGTTCAAAGTGAATTTCAAGACCGTCTTGAAAAGACCAAGGTCGCATTTGCTGAACAAGGTCTTAACTCTGAACTTTACTTTCAAAATGACAACTTATCCAGAACCGTTTCATTGGTTCCTACTTCTGCCATTACTGGTGAAGGTATTCCTGACTTGTTGTACTTATTACTGGAATTGACTCAGTCGAGAATGAGTAAGCAACTGATGTATCTATCGCATTTGGAAGCTACTATTCTTGAAGTTAAAGTCATTGAAGGTCTTGGTACTACTATCGATGTCGTATTATCCAATGGTATCTTGCGTGAAGGTGACCGTATCGTACTATGCGGTCAAAATGGTCCGATTGCAACAAACGTTCGAGCATTATTAACACCTCAACCTTTACGAGAGTTGCGTATTAAGTCTGCTTATGTCCATAATAAGGAAGTCAAGGCTGCTCTTGGTGTTAAGATCGCTGCTAACGATTTAGACATGGCAGTTGCCGGTTCTCGATTGTTGTTGGTTGGTCCTGATGATGATGAAGATGATCTCATGGATGATGTTATGGACGATTTGACTGGATTACTGGATTCAGTAGACAAGTCGGGTAAAGGAGTTTGTGTACAAGCATCCACCTTGGGATCTTTGGAAGCACTTCTTGATTTCTTGAAGGATATGAAGATTCCCGTCATGTCGATTTCCATTGGGCCCGTTTTCAAACGTGATGTTATGAGAGCTACAACTATGCTCGAAAGAGCCAAGGAGTACGCAGTAATGCTTTGTTTTGATGTCAAAATCGACAAAGAAGCCGAGCAGTATGCTAACGAACAAGGAGTTCGTATTTTTTCGGCTGACATCATCTATCATCTGTTTGATGCCTTCACTGCTTATCAACAGAAATTGCTAGAACAGCGTAAGAAGGATTTCATGCACGAGGCTGTCTACCCATGTATTTTGAAGACTATTCAGGTTATCAATAACAGAAACCCAATGATTGTTGGTGTTGATGTTGTTGAAGGTAGTGTTAGAATCGGTACACCAATCTCGGTTGTAAAGACTGATGCTACCACCAATGAGAAGCACGTTATCAATTTAGGAACCGTGATGTCTCTTGAAGTCAATCATAAATCTACTGATGTTGTCAGAAAAGGTCAGACCAACGCTGGTGTAGCAGTAAGATTAGACGCTCCTTCAGGTATCCCACCTACCTGGGGTCGTCATATGGATGAGTCGGATCCTCTTTACTCTCACATTACTAGAAAGTCTATTGACACTTTAAAGGATCCTGCTTTCAGAAACGATGTTCCTCGTGATGATTGGCTTCTAATCAAGCATTTGAAGCCTATTTTCGATATTAAATAAGGAACAAGATTTATGTGCCTTGCTTTTATCTTTTGTCTGTGCATTGAGCACTCAAATGTCTTTGTAGTTATAAATAAAAAAGTTGTTATAATTTGTTCAGTACGGTACGAGTGGTGTTATTAAAGTCATATAATTTTATATGAAGGTTAGTTGAGAAAGCACTAACAGGATTATATATATATATATATATAAATATAGATTGCTGTCTAGGAACCACTTGCGGCATTTCGAATTAAGGTAATTAAAGCTGATATTTTTCCACTACTACTATAGCTGGTCTCATGGCTGGCTACCTTTCGCTATTATATTTATTCTTGCGAACCTTTGAAACTTAGGTCGAACATCAGACATCGACATATCCAGGGACCATTCGACCTAACCCAAACTCCTATAAATACCGGATTTTGATTCTTATCAGAGCGTTATCATTCGATTGAAACTATTTGGCTATTTGACAGTCAATAAATAGAAATGAGTTTGTAAGTGAAAAAAATAACGGTCGCTTCGGTTGGCTTATCTGGTCTGAAGTGAATTGGCCTAACTGAGTATAGGAATAGTAGAGAGCTGCCTGATCTTAGGCACTTGACTGATCCAGCATGTTTCCAACGGATCGTCGACCAGGTATGGAGAACAGTAGTATAACGGAGCGTTGTGGACAGACGAGGGAGCGTGGAATATCAGGAAACTAACTTTAAATTGTCTATAGGAAATCCCAGTAGAGTTTCGTCTTGATCCAGCAAGCCTGGAAGGGGAGAGCCCCTTACAGCTGTTAGGGAAGAAGCAGTACGTGTTAGCGGCAAAGAAAGCTGCGGATGAACTGGTTAAGATTGAAAATAAAACAGATTATGAGAATATATTCAACTTATGGGGGATCCGAATGAGAAGTTTACTTCTGGGCAAAGTAGGCAGAATAGCTCGAGCAGAGGCCAAACTATTAGGCGACGTCTCTTCCGATAAATATAGACTAGAGGATGGAACGAGTGTTGTTCCATGGGATCTGAGACTGATATTATTACCGATCTGGGCGGGTGGCGATACCCAGAATGGACTCACTAGGTACTATGCGCTGGCTCGAGAAGCAAGGATGGAGGCCTATAGAGCCGATAAGAGAGTAAGAACCGATGAAGGGACCGCTAATAAGCCATCGGTATATGTATCAAAAAGCGTTTGGGAGGCTCGACTAAGGGAGCTAGCATTATACATCGCATCTACTTTGATTGGAATGAAAGATAGCAAGACTGCGATTGATCATTTAAAGGGGTTTTATAAGACTTTGAAAGAAGTAGGAGGAGATGAGAATGTCAAGTTTAGCTATCGAGTGGCTGTTTCATTAGCAATTGTATATTTAATGATTGGAGATACCATTTCCGCCAGAGAATGGTTTCAATTATCGCCAAAGGAGTACTCGAAAGACTTGGCATTAGCAGTATGTTCACTAGCAGACGGAGATATGTCAGAATCAGAGACCTTGCTGGAAAAGTATTTATCTGACGAGAGTGGAGTTGAGGAACGGGTGCGGACAGAAGCGCTCAACAATCTTGCTATTTCACATCTCCACGAGGGGAATCTGAGAAAAGCAATTGAGTTGCTAGAAACGATTATCTCCTCTGCAGAAGTGGATCAAACTGTTCTATTTAATCTATTCATTCTGTACGACCTTCAGCACGAGTCTCCAGTGACGAAAAAGAAAGAGATTGCTGAGCAAATCAAGGCACGCGGAATCGAGTCTTTAGGTACTTATGAGCTGTTTCCTCATTGATAATAAGGGACTTCCATTGCGTAAAATGTTTTTGAGGAAGCAACTCTTTATGTACGTATGAAGCATTCCTTCATATATAATAAAGATTCTTCTGTGTAAATATTCTCAGTGTCCTTAGAAAGTAAAGCAAGGCATCTGAGCAGGGCCTACCCGGCAGAGCCAAACTAAAAAAACAGTATTATAGTAAATGAATAAATAAATAAGTCTAACTGCACCATAGATGGGATCTAAGAACGTGGATTCTTTCGGAAAAAGAGCTGAATAAAATACTCTTTTGTATCCTTATCGAAATATGTCCAAAATTTCCCCGACGACCGATCAATTTCGGTCGCTTCTAACTTGAACCCACACGTTTCATACGGCTCAGCAGCGACAAGAAGATATTGGAAACTGCGATCTTGAGGAGTGTCGACTTTTTGTTCGAAAGCACTCATGAATCTATACCTAGGTATAACATCCGTACCTATTTCGGGGTATTTGATTTGAAATTGAAGCCCCACTTGCCTAGTCACTGGATCTCGGATTTTTGTTATTTTATAGCCTGGTCGGCCGATCTTGACAGTTTTTCGGACTGCAATCGCAGATGCACCCGCAACAGCACCGACAGGAAGACCGGTATTAGGATCGATTCTTTGCCTTTGTTGCTTCTCATCTAACGCTTGACGCTGAGCAAGGTTCGTCGTATGCTTTTTCCCCTGAGTATGTGCGAGATACGAGCCGTCACTTAAGTGGGTAGTTAAACACAGCCTGCATTCAAACACTCCTACATGATTTTTAAACAGATATGGATCTAGATAGTTAGTATTTAAATCGGACACGCGAAAAAGTATATGATTGGGGTGGTTTCAGACGTACCTTTATCTAGATCTATTGATTCTAGAGCCAGTTGCCGCAACCTCTCTCGACGATGTGCATTCTGGGCACTAGCACTGGCCTCTCCTCCGCCTCCTTGTTTGGATCCAACTCGGTTTTGATAGTCCATTATATAATATGGATTTAGATTCTAGTGAAGTTGGTGAAGAGTAGACTTTTTCAGATTATCTGCCTGCATATTTCAGTCGATCGGATTATAGCGCTTAGATCTCAAATTCCAGTTACCCTGACGTGGAGCGAATTCAATTTGCCAGCCAGAAAGTGATGAACAAAATCTAGAATCACACTGACACACCATTTAACTGTCCTCAGAGAAAAACATTCTATATACCTGTGTCCATTACTTGTAACACTGTCTTTTAAGAAGATGTGCTCCTTTCTAATAGCCCAGCTATAGAACTTTACATACGAATACCGCGACAGGGAACTATTCTTTATCACTCGCCGATCGCTTCCGAATCAGACACAGACCCCTGCCGCTATCTGTCAGTCTCTGAGATCTACGCGACTGGCGTTGATCAGTGAAATTATCGTGATACAGACATCTCGAATAGACAGCAAAGTTCCGCGAAGCAATACTGGGGGACCCTGTGGTGTTTCGACTGGTCGAAAGAAATGAATGCTTTTGAGTGTAAAGAAAAGTAATCAATTTTCACGTTCCCTGCTTACAAAACAATCGAAAAGTTTCTCCCTGTCAAATATATCCCAACGCACTAGCCAAGTAATCATCTTGTCCGACCGCAAAATTATAAAGCTACCTTCAATACATGTCATCTTCGGCGCGTCGGCGAAGACTTCGACGTAGTGTGGCAACTTCGGCGACCTCGTCAAAACACGTTATCCATGGAACTGATCAGCCCCGTGCTGAGCTTCCTTACCATGAAATCTATCCCGATCTTAATGTTACAGTTCCGCTAAAAGTGAATTTCAACAGTGAATTGAATGATATAGATGGCACAGAAAGAGAGGATGAGCTTCTTCCAAACACCGAGACTGTTAACGGTCGCTCAGCGATTGACGAAGATGAGACTCCTATGAATGGTACTGGAGGTGGGCATACTGCCCACGATCAGACCAGAGATGCTACGAACGAATCAGAAAGAAACCCCAGATCTCAATTTGAATCTCAGGAAGAATCTATTTCCGGATCTCGATCTCGATCTCGATCTCTATCACGGTCTCGCTCACGCTCACGCTCGCTGCCCCGTGGTCGCGCTCTAGTAAAACGAAAAAGGCGAACCATCAAAGAAGTCTGGGGCTCTGCTCCTAGCCCTTCAGCACCAGAGGAAAACCAGATTTCTAGAAGAACTCGCCATGCGCCGAACACCACTAACGGAACTATGTCTGGAACTAGCGGATCCCGGCAACAGGACCCTCAAAGTCCTCTCCGTCGTTCTTCTCGACTATCTCAGGTTTCAAATTATTACGAGCCAATTGCTTTAACATTGGAACTGGAAGCTGATGATACTTCTCGAGAGAGCGCCGAAAATAACCAAAATGTTTCTAGTACTAATACCACCGGTGCTACGAACTTCCGCACTCTTAAAAGCACAGACTCTTCTATCAAGTTCGTAGACAAATCATTAGTTCCTGCTGGTTATAACAAATCAGACTCGTTTGATATCCCAGACTCTTATATTCGTACGTTTGTCACTTTAGACCAGTCTGCGGTCAACGAAAATGAGAATACAGCGGGCTCTGCTAACGAGTCCCTTCCTCTCCTCAGTCCTGTCGAGTACGATATGGACGAACAAGATGAACACTTTCTTAACCTTCTTAATAGACGCCGCGAAAATCATATTGTCAAACGTCGTTCTCTACCGCCTATTTCAAGAGAGATCTTTGAGATCACTATGACACTACTTGAAATTGAATGGTTCAAAATTGAAAAAGCCATGCCTGCAAAGAAGAAGACTAAGAATCCCGCTGTAGCTACCGATGCGTCTGAAAGCGATGAGAAATGCGTTATCTGTGATGATTCAGAATGCGATAATAGTAATGCCATTGTATTCTGCGATGGCTGTGACATTGCCGTTCACCAAGATTGTTACGGAGTACCCTTCATTCCAGAAGGACAGTGGCTGTGCCGCCAATGTACAGTATCCCGTAGACTTCGAGCCAACTGTATATTTTGCCCCAATAAGTCAGGAGCCTTTAAACAAAGCGACACACAGCATTGGGCTCACAGTTTATGTTCACTATGGATCCCGGAAATATCAATTGCAAATATATCATATATGGAGCCCATAATAGGACTGGAAAATATTCCCAAGGGAAGATGGAAGCTGAACTGTTATATATGTAAACAGAAAGTTGGTGCCTGTATTCAATGTGTCAACAAAAACTGTTTTCAAGCATTCCATCCCACATGTGCCCGAAGAGCCAGATTATATATGAAGATGGAAACCGGTATTCTAGGTGCAATTCATGACCCAGGCTCAATGGTAGTTTACTGCGACAGGCATTCACCTCTGTCTTACAATGAATCTGTGGATGTTCATTCTCAAACGAGAGCTGCTCAGAATTATTATAGCGATCTGCAAAACTCGACCTCCTTTGGCCTTAACATCAATACAATTACCAGTGCTAATCCAAAGGTCCCGCTTTCAACTACCACTTCGACCCCTTGGAAGACTGTAGATGGCACACCAATCATTCCGGCAATCATTGTCAAGAAAATATCATCTGCAATGACGAACCAGTTTAAGCTGGTTGAGTATTTGAATCACTTTCTAGTAGAAGTATGCCGGTACTGGGCGTTAAAAAGGCAAATGAAAAAAGGAGCTGCGCTCATTAAAAGACTTCAAATTGCATTAGAAGTTCAGCCCAAACGTACTAGTGATGAATTATCTGCGACGGAAATTAAGGAAGATATTAGCACGAAACGGCAGCTTCTTGAAAAACTCAAACTCCTTCGCATTGAAACTAATAATATTCTCGAGCGAGAGTCTCTTAAGTTAGAACGAACCGAAGTTCAGAATGCAACAGTCGACCTTGTGTATTTCCCGGAATCTAAGCTTATCCAACGTATATGGAATGAACTTGTTCGAAGGCTTGGGGTACCTGCTTCTGCAGCACCTTATTCGTCTGTTCACAACAAAATATCAACCCGACAATATACGTCAGTTGGAGAATTCTCCTCGGACGTTGAGGAACTTCTTAGTAACCAGTCTCCGCCGAGATCCGTCCCCAAATGGTTTTACACAAAGGTTCGACAGGCTGAGAGGGTCACGTCTAATATTGGTCGAAATGACGTAGGCGTCCCTATTCTGTTTGAAATCGAGGCCACTGGACTCCACATTCAAGAAGAAGAGTGGATCGGTGCGCGGGTACGCCGTGAAATGACGCCCATGAGCGATATCGACGATACGGAACTAGATAACCTAAGAGCTGAGGCTCTTTTGATGAATCCTGTTTATGCCATATCTCATCGGGTTCCGCCAAAAAAGCGACGAAAAAGACGATATGTCTGATTTTTATGACCATAGCTAATTTATTAGATGTTTTCTTAATCCTTTTCCTCTCGGTCTATCTGATAACCGGGCAAGATGAATGTCATTGCGATATGAGTCCCACGATATATTTAAACCTTATAAATATATACTATATGTCTATTTCGTCTACTGAAGTCGACCAGACCTCTCCTTATCATCGTCTATCAAGTCATACGCTGGTCTATACGTAGGCCGTCCATCCTGATCCATCGTCCCCGTTTCTAAATATGGATTTTTTGCAGTATTGTTGGTACCACCTAAAGAAGTGTACCCTTGGTCATATAACACGCAGTATGGGATTTCCAGATATCGAAGAAAGTCCCATACCTCTACAAAATGCCACTCGAGAACCGGATGCACTCGGACAAAATCGGGCCATCCATGATCGGTTCGTTGTATGTATTTGAGCTGCTCGCCGTATGGGTCTGCCCGACGGATTCCCACTAAAATGCTCTTAACCAGTGGTCGATCATGGAGATACGTCTCAAATGCCTGTTTCATACCCATCTGTAAGCAGACAGACTCCAGACCATATCTCTGGCTACAGTCAGCTACAAACTGATCCACGTCTTCGAATGAGTTTTCCGAATGGACGTACACAGATGGAATGCGCTTCATATTGTGTAGAGGTGGAGTAGTATTTCCAGACTTCTTATAACTGTAGTGTAGCGTAGCTAAGAAGATGACTAGCATTACTAAACAGTCCTTGCCGCCGTTAAATGATAATGCAATTTCGGATAAGCTATGAGGGAGTTAGATCATGAGGTGGGCAGGCTTTCGGCAATATCACTTACTCATGCTGTTCGAGAGCATCTTCAACAATTGATATACTTAGTCGAACCTGTTGCTGGCCCAGAAGACGAGTCTCGGGGGTTCGTGACTCGGAGGCCTCACTATTAAGATACTTGTCTAACAATCGCGCAGCATGTTCACAGATGGTCACTAGGGAACTCGGCGCTCCAGAGTCGTTGGTAGTATGAGCCGAATTGCTAGGTATATTGTTCATGGGTGAAGGAGAGGAATGTTTGTAAGCGGAATCTGTTGTCATGGCAAGAAGCTTCAGCTCAATCTATACAGAGAGCTTGAGGATCGTAATGTCTACTCGAGTAGATAGATTCTACGAGATGAGAAGAATGCGGGGTTGGCCGAGGAATTAGGTCAGCAACGGGTACTCCGGACTGTCTCAGAGGATATGTAAAAGCTGATACTGGCAAGCAAGTCAAAAAGGCAGCAAAGCAAGGTATACGAATAGAGAATGGATGGTTTTAATTCAGATCTGGAAGAACGAGAGCTGCGATTATCAGATCTGGGGCTAAAATGACTGGTCGGTGGAAATGGGTTCGGGAGATTTGATGCCGTTGGCAGAAGTCAAGATCCACGCACGATTGATATTGGCATTAAGTTTATCCGACCAGCCGCGTGGGCAAAGAAATACCAGCACGGAAACCAGGCAGAAGATATACATTTGAATTAGATTATGCTATATTGGAGGTCATTAACATATATAGATATATATATAATTAAAAAGGGCGTAGATAAACCGGTCTGCCAGGCTATTACAGTGCAAATGGCAGAGAAAACCCTTCTAGAGACGCAAGGGCGGCAGTTATGCGAAGTCTATACTGATTAAGCTTACGAACCCGTTCGTCATCCTCTTTGGTCCATAGAGGCGCCCCATTGACCCCGAGAATGCCATGCTTGGCATCTATCGAGTCACGCGAGATTTCTCCGAGTATATCAACGGTTCGCTCGTTGCCTTGGACGGCATTAACATGCATTTCAGATACGAGAGACTCCACAGCGTACAGGTCGCGGAAAAACTCCCAGCGGATCTGGAGCATTTCATTATAAACATCTACCGAGCAAGCACAGGCGTAAAACTCGATTCCCACTCGCTTCGACACTTCAAATAAGGAGATGGCCTCTGACGGATCGTCGAATGAGGTGGAGAGAACAGACATGCACTTTACGAGATAAAACGGAAGATACTGGCTGAATAAAGGAGGGTTAAGAGGGTCTAAAGGATCTGTAACAGGCGGCGTGGTAGAGTCAGTATTTATGGACTCGGGAATAAATTTTTCAGTGATTCGTTGGATATAATATCCAACTACCTCTTGGTCTGTTTCTAAGCTATCAATATAGTCGAGGACAGGTGCAATTGTGGACATAAGCTTTTCACGCTCTTTCTGCTGAGCTTGTACACTTTTAGATTGAACGTTTTGTGGGGAGTCTTTCTGGATCAGGGAGCCGTATGAAAGAGGCATTTTCCTTACATCTTCAGTAGCTATCTCGAGTTTTACGTTTGGCAGATGACTTGATCGTGAAAAGGACGACGATAGAAGTGGAGATGAAGACCGTGATTCGGAAGATGACGAAGAAGAAGTTGCCGCTTTTAGATTATCGTTACTTTCAAACAACGCCTGAAGACTAGATGATACTGGTTGGGAGTTCCTTCCAAAAGCACCGCCGGTCATTTTCTTTTTACTTCTATCTCGTTGATAGAGAATGGAGTCTAAAATCTTCGTGAAAATCTGTCGTTCTTTTTCTGTAGCTGTAGTGCTATCAGTTTCTGACTGGAATGGTCTTTGTACATGGAATGAGTTGTCGGAATGGGCGTCCTGTCGTGGAGAGTCGAACGTCTCAGAAAATAGATCTTTTGAAGTATTCGACGATGATGAGTTATTATAGTCCCAGGGCCTTGATTCTTTCTCTTCCTCTTCTTCTTCGGCAGAGTGCTTCAAACTCTTCCAAGGGCTACTTCTTGGATATGACTGAGAAGGCACCGAATGGAACGCCTGGGATGCGATATAAGGAGGACACACCGTTGGGACATGTTTTGATGCTACCGTTACAAACCGAATCATAATATTTTTATTTATGAATCTGACGGGCTCTACCTTTATATATATAGAACTGTATTTGCAATGATAGAAATAAATTTCAAGCCTGCATATCTTTTCTCCTCATCGTCTATCGACGGTCAGAACATACCCTAACCCGAGTAGATCTCGATGTCGTACGCAAGACTTGATTTATCTCGTTATTTGGGTGCAAATAAACAAATAAAGATAATTATGTCATTTATGTCTAGTTAGAGTTCATTACATGAATTGCTTTTAATACATTGAGATATGCTCTGCTACGTTGAAGCAGCTTCTGATCCGGTAGTTTTCGACGACGCTGCTACTTGCCAAGCGGGGATAGCTACTTTCGGGATTGTGGGAGAAGATATAGACGGTAAATCTACGTGTTCGCCAGACGAAGAATAAGTAGATGGATAGACAGCTGCTGAACTAGCTACCGGTGGGACTGGAAACGACGGCGATGTAGACGGAGAAGAAGCTGATACTGCCGGGAGAGCCGTATTAGATGCTGATTTAGAAACAAACGATGGAACTGCTGATGCTGGTGGTGGACCGCCTGACGAGGTGGAACTCTTCATTCGATTGGTGATTAGCTGCTTAAGAGACCTCAATTCTTCTTGTAGCTCCTGTAATGCTCTGTATTGTAGTTCGCTGTGCTTGTCTAGAGCTTTGGGAAGTGAGTCTTTAATACTGTTAACGTGGGCTTTGATCAGCTGAATCTCAGCGTCAATCTGATGCGATTGTCCTTTGACTGCGTCAATAGCATCTTCGGCTTCTTGAATGATGGTTTTGAATTCTTCTTTTCGCTTAACTTCAGCTTTTTTGATAACGTCGGTATCTTTTTGAAGCTGTTCCAGCAGTGTTTCGGTTCGAGAGAATTCAGCTTCAAGAGCCGTTTTATCTGCCTCGAGTGAGCTGGGCGTTGGTGGAACTATCAGCGGTAAAACGTACCGTTTGGTCACCTCATAGAGCCCGTACCCAACCCCAGCACTGACCGTGGCCATAATAAAATAGTCTTTCCAATCCCGCTCTGGAATAGGAGGGGGTAATGACAATGGATGCGGCATCTGAGGAGCAGCCGAGTATAATGTGCTTTCAACAGGAGATGATGTTGTAGAGGAGACAGCATTTTGACGAAGTGCCTCTTCCACCTCTTCACGCGTCAGGCCCTTGGACTCCAAAAATTCAATTCTTTTCGCCAACGTAGCATCCGCTACTTGAGGATCATTCAAAAACGACACCGCCGAGTGAACAAGTTCTTGTCTCATAGTTTCAAGCCGTAATCTTGGTGACTGATGGGAAGTGAAAGAGGGAGTAGACTCCGTTGTTGAAGATGTACTATGTACAACGGTTATACGGCTGAGTTAATCAGATAACTGTAGTAGTACGTCTGCGGATATCAGAATTTGTTTGGAGCTTCCATTACTACTTTGTATGGCTAGATACTATGGCTATATATCTATCTATATACCATTACTATTTTTATAGCTAATATCATTACCGATGAGCTGAAAAATTTGAGTACAAGACGGTTTGCACAACTGACATTTTACCTATTTGGGATATATGCTATGCACCTGGGCTCGATTAGATAAGATAAGGTAAAGAACCAAGCTATAACAATGTGAACATTTCGCATCTATACCGCCGTCAATATTGATTATATACTGACTACCTCAGTGTGATTCAGGTATCCTCTCATGTTAAGAGCCACTTCCTACTCATATATATGCCGACCCCTAGAACCTCCTAAAATATCCATCACAGCCGTACACCGGCCATCTTCTTGAATGAACCTATTCCACCTCTCGATTCTAGAGAACTTACCAACCCCAAAATCTGTCTATCGTCAGAATGGCAGGCACTATTGTCCATGCTTTCAAATGGGATACCGACCAGAGTCAATTCTTCATATCTCTGAGTCCTGGTAGAGATGATCTTGCTCTTTATGAATCTAAAAACCAGGGTCCGGGCGGATACCTGACTAACAATATTTCTAATTGTACCGATTTAGAGTCCATCCAATGCTATTCATACTCCCCGTTGGCAGATGGTTAGTAATAGCAGTAGATAGTTGTATCGCGAATTATCTCATATTGCTTGACTAACAAAGTAGGCATTGTATGCGCTGGTCAGTCAAATGGTACGGTAAACATCTTCAACATTCGAGATTCAAGCTCAGGGTTCTCCAAATTACGACCGCGGCAATCCCGAGCATGTAACTCTGTATCGTTTAGTAATCTAGGATTAGTGGCAACAGGCCTAGATAAAGTGAGGAATGATAGTTGTTTATATATCTGGGATGTTGACCAATATTCGAGAACATCGTCTGCTGAAAACGTTACATCTATATCCAAGCAGTCCACTCCTATGCCTCCATTACATTCATACTTGCCTAATGAGGTGGTTTCTTCAGTGACGTTTCTGCCACAGTCGCCTAATATCCTCCTTTCCGGAAGTTATAAGTTTATTCGTGAAATTGATATTAGAACTAATGTTACAAGCTTTCAATGTGCTTCGAAATGTTCCCAAGGTATTACGATAAACCCGCTGAATGAGTGGTATTTTGCGTCCTATTCAGAGGATGGCGCCTTTTCTGTATGGGATCGTAGACAAATGAAAGTAGGAGTCGCTACTAGCGAGCCCGCTTTATTGATGAATAGATTGTTTGGCGATTCATCTTCGTCAAGAAAGTCCAGCAGTAATAGCTGTTACCGATTCTCGTTAGATAGAGCTGATGAATTCACTATTCTTCATGATGGCCATATGCTAAGAAGATGGCAAACCGGAGTCGTGCCTGGAATTACTAACGAAACGAAAACAACCGGTCCTAATACAGGATTCAGTCTTGGTGGTAATACTTCGGTCATGAATAGCAATCACGGTCATCCGGCTACCGCTGCAGACTCACGGCACTCTTATATTTCGCGAAATGATACACTATTCGTTGCCAGTGTTCTCGATTCTAAAACTGACTACGACAAAGTTACTGGGTTCGACTATGCCAGCGACTTTGGTGTTCCTCATCGAGTAAGCTTTATGTGTATACGCCAGTCTGGCCAGGTGTTCCGCATGACCGTGATAGAAAGTCCCGATTCGATAAGGTTCGACCCGTACAATGATCTGGTTGTAACCGAGCCAGAGAGAATGTCTATTTTGGATAGAGCCCATCATAGGTCTGTGCCGCCAATTAGCGAAAATGCTGCAGCTAATGATCCAGGATCCAATAACTCATCGCCAAAAACTCGTTCGAGACGGCTGTCGTCTAAAATTAGCGGCACCAGTGGTGGTACGATAGATGACGAAAACGATGAATCGGACGAAGAAAACTTTATCACTACTGAAGGACTGCTACCATATCATCTCGTATTAGAAGGTGACATCTCAACAACTATGCGAAAACGTGCAGTTCATGGCTATTCAACCGACTGCGATGCTAATATCGATATGCTAAGCGCCGACGACTCGACAGAACGAAATGACTACCTCAAATATACCTGGAAATGGCTTTCTCTAGCGAGAAGGTCCGAAAAGAAAACAGCAATGGCATCCGGTTCGATTGATCTAGCGTTTGAAGGTGTTGGAGGAATATGGGAAGGGTGGAGCGGTCTTATTGGACAGAACAGATACAGCGACGAATTGTCTGAAAAGGAGTTTACAAATACGATTACTAAATTACTGAATGATA
Organism: Sugiyamaella grinbergsii; assembly: GCA_030579895.1. Lineage (NCBI taxonomy): Eukaryota > Fungi > Ascomycota > Dipodascomycetes > Dipodascales > Trichomonascaceae > Sugiyamaella > Sugiyamaella grinbergsii. The sequence continues at coordinate 138,080 of JAKTRT010000032.1, forward strand.
AGAAGCGAATATTTACCTCTCCATCGATATCTGGAGGAAGTAAAGAAATTCACCGTCAATTATGTCTACGGGTCGCAGGATGGAACTTCGAGCTGTCGCAGTTAGATGATAAAATTAAAGAACTAGAGTCTCAGGGTGAACACGAGCAGGCTGCTGGTTGGGCGGTATTCCATGGAGATGTTGAAAGAGCCGTGGCAACGCTTGCTTCTTCCCGTAAAGAACGTCTTCGACTTATGTCGACAGCAGTAGCTGGTTATCTGGCCTATAAAAACAGCGATGTGAACAGTCCATGGCGTGAACAGTGTCGTAAACTAGCCTCCGAACTAGATAACTCATACCTTCGGGCTATATTCGCTTATATCGCAGATGGCTCTTGGTTAGATGTTCTTGATGAAGGATCACTCCCACTGAACGAACGTCTGGGAATAGCACTTCGATTTTTACCTGAGTCTGAGCTCACGGCATATTTGAACCGTTTAACTGACAGGGCCGTCTTGCATGGCGATTTAGAAGGTATTATATTAACTGGTCTCACTCCGCGAGTAGTCGATCTCCTTCAGTCATACGTAGACAAAACATGTGACGTCCAAACGGCGTCTCTCATTGTCTCGTTTGGATACCCGCGATTTTTCACAGACAGTAGAGTTGACAACTGGATACAAGAATACCATCGACTTTTAAATGGCTGGAAATTGTTCAAAGTAAGAGCCAAGTTCGACGTGGCTCGAACCCAACTTTCTCGTCAAAGTAATGGAGCCATCTCGGCTCCTCAAGTACCTCGTCAAATCTACCTTCGATGCAGTAGTTGTAAAAAGACAATCAAACCTCGTGACAAGCAGACTCTGCGAGCAAACAGCAAACAGGCTGCTATGAACTCGATAGCCAGCCATTCCGGCATAACTATGGGAGATATTGGCACAAAATGTGAGAACTGTAATGACCCATTGCCTCGATGTGCAGTTTGTCTAGAATCTTTAGGCTCATTTGCTACGGGGCCAAAGATCATGTCAGTGCCCGACACAATTAGTTCTCTAGCTGCTCAATTCGAGAGTTGGCCAACTTTCTGTCTTTCCTGCAATCACGGCATGCATGCTGGACATGCTGAGGAGTGGTTCTCGAAGCACGACATATGTCCTTTACCAGATTGTAACTGTCTATGTAATGCTAAATAATATATCCGACATGTATGTACCTTACATGTGTGTCAGCGAGTTTTGAGGTTTTTGTAATATAAATAATATTTTGTTCTATAAAAAGGACTGCTTGTACGTAGGTTATCATACGACAACTGGGAAATTCTCCGCTGCCAAGATGGTACTCTCTTCCCAACATCGCAAGATCCAAGATGAGTCTACTACTCTTACCAGCTGTGGTCGGCGAGACTGGAACTTTTGAAAAGCATGAACTCTACTCCTGTCACCCTTATGAATAATAATATGTGTTACGGACATTTCGTGTACATTAGTCTCAATTATAGCTCCGTTAAATCCAGAATATGTTTCTAAAAAATCAAAATCGTCTTCAATCTGTTTATTTTTTGGATTCGCCCTGCCAACAGAACTACCATTATTCTCACTGAGACTAGGCCTGTCAAAGTAAAATACATATCTTGGAAAAAGCAAGCCTTTAAACGGACCTGACCCTGCGTCGATTAAGTCGACCATCAGATGTTTCATCTCATTGTTATCCAGTAACTTTGTATGCTCGATAGACACTCCATCAAGAATGGTCGTCAGCTGTGCAACATCGATCTCTCGCTTGTACGAATCTCCAAAGCAATCGCAATTAGCGGATGCCACTATCAATGTCTCAGGAAGAGCATGATATAAATCACCTGGCTCAAGTGGAAGTTCTTTCCGTGCATTGATAGAGGCAATCAGCCAATCTGGGCGGATAACATTCGTCGAGTTAGACTTGATAATACCAGCCACAACTGGCAAATTTCTATCAGCAATTACAATTGCTGATGGGATAGAACTAGATTGTGTGATTGAACCGCCATTTTCTTTAATCATCACTTCAATTTCTCGCTTTGTCATAAACCTAGGGGTAAAAATATCATCAGCTACAAAAAATGGCTGACCATGGAATACATCATCTTTGATAGCAACATTTGAAAGACTGACTTTATTTACATTGACATCAAGCAATTGAACTTTCGAACGACCCCTGCCGGTCAGTTTTTTCTTTTTAGCAAACGTGCTTTGCCCCTTATCTGAACTAGTTTTAATAATGGTATTACGAAGAGTATTAAATTCTGCTATGCTCAGAGACTCTTTCCATATCTTGTCTCTGCGAAGCATCTTGAACCGTGGGAATCTAAGTGTTTGACTTGTTCTAAATTCATTACTGGTAATTATCTGGGAGGCTTTCACTTCAAATACTAAAGAGTCCGATGGCTTAATCCATAAGTCGGGAATTTCCTTTGGATGACCAATATCCATATAAGCATGTGGAGGGTTTCTTTTGTCCCATTCGTGCCATTTTCCTTCTGTGAGACGAGCGATCTCTTTAAAATCATTTGCACTAAATCCCCCGCCAACTTTACAAAAGGACCAGAACTTCATTTCATCATCCAATTTCAAGCCACATAAAAAGCTGGACATCTTACTTCCTCTCGCGCCGCTTCCATAATAAGCTGCCAGTACGCAAACATCTAGATTCTCTCCAAATCCATCCATATAGTCTGGTTTTATCTTTATCCACGTGTCTACACGTTCATTTACACGGTACGGAGATAATGGGCTCTTGATAACTAGTCCTTCTGAGCTAGATTGAGTTAGAATAATATCCAGCCGCTGGTCGAGTCCCATACTTACGCTTCTTCAATCACACTTTGAAACCGCTTTTCAAGGTCCTCGACGGTTTTACCAATGGGATATGGTAACACCATGAGTAGTCCTTTTGCTGGAGTAATGATCTTAGTCAATGCTTCTTTTCGCTTCTCTAGTGGCAGATTTACAAAATTCTTGCCATTCAAATATATCAAGTCATAAGCAATATACATTGGCCTACTCAGTCCAGCATCACGCCTTTCATTGTTTGCAGCTGTCTTGAGGGTACCGAAAGCGCTTACCATCTCGTCCTCAGGATCCCATGCAACCATCTCTCCATCAAGGATACAGTCGTTCACACGCTCGTCAATAACATTCCGAATATTTTTAGTAAATGATCCAGTATCATCATCAAACGTTCTCCCATATAACGAGGTATAATCTTTTGCTCGACGGCTGAAGAATTTGAACTGAAACCCATTTTTCGCTTTCCGACAGAAGTGGATTTGCATTCGCTCCCCATCAATCTTCTCTTCCATATAGAACCCCTTTTGTGGCATAACATCCACTATCTTCTGATACGAATGTTTCGAGAATGCTGCCAATTGCGGTTGGAAGCATGACATCAAGCGCACAGCGTGTTCATCATTCTCCATTCGCTTGTTTATATCTGGTAATTGCCAACATACTCTTTTCAGGTCTGATGTAATATTGAATAGGGCCAGAGCGTCGGGATGGTAGATTTGAAATATCGTCTTCTCTGTTACTCCAATTCTCGAATATCGGAGAATAATACGAATAATCCATCTCAATTCCTCGGCATTCATTCTTGTAATGAATGTTTTCAGAATCATTTCTCGGGTTGATTTACTCTCTTTCCCCGCACTTTCACTAAGTTTGTCTAACATGTCATTGACATTGTCAATCGTCAAGTCCCCATATGTAGACTTTGTATCTCTTTTCGCTAGAATATCGTAGCATCGTTCTGAAAAGTTACCGGCCGTAGTAGTTGGACCTTTTTTCCATTGTAGAAGTGACTTGGTATCTGGGGAATCCTTAGACATATGAAGAATGCTCACCAGTGATTTAGCCAACGTTGCCTCTTTCAGATGATACATCTGACGTTCTCGATCTTGATCAGGAAGAATCAGACGGAGCGCAGGATATATGTCATTCCCTACAGTTTCCTTCCATTTGAGAATAAATGAATTTATTATATCGTGTCTTAGAGAAGTTGGTGAACGTTTAGCAACGGTGATTACTTTGCTTAGATGCGATTGTTGCAGCGGTAGGAACACACCGGTGATCAATATATGGAAAGGAGGCGAGGGTCCAAAATTTGTTGGTTGGACCAACTCTTCAAGTTCCATGGCGACTTATTTTATGTTTTCAATTCATTCGGTTGTCTAGCTACTCTCAATGGCCGATATTATCAATAGGTTTGATAGTGTATATTATATTATTACTTCAAGATTACGATTGTGGGTATGAGCAAGGTCATCGTGCGGCTAGAATTCTGGATTCTGGGGTGACCGTCGTCCGACGGCCCCAGCTACATCTCCCGTCAAAGCAACTTTTAGTGTCTATTAAACTTAGATATACATATATATATATGTTTAATAGTTTTGCTAGAGAATTATTGTATGTGAGCAAAAGAGTCTAAGTATGTATAGAATCTAAGGATTTCGGTTAGATGCGCAGCTCCTGATCTCTTCACGTCTGCTTGTCTTATCAATCCCAACTGGGTTAATCACGGCGGCGATCTTGAATACTCAGTTTGAGCAACTGGCGATTACAGAATAATTTGCATGACAGTAAATCATCCATGCCTACTTTTGCTAGAACTAGGTTACGAAATGAAGCCTGAATTGCTTTCTTTACACACACTATGATAGCTTCTTAATGTAGCCCGATAAGATTGCGGCAAGGGTGTAACTGAAAGCATCGCATCTGGGCACGGCTAATTGGCATTAAACTGACCTGACATGATACTTAGACTTCCTATACAACATCAACATTCTCTTCACGAAAGAACTAGGTTCAAACGGAAGGTTCAGAATGACATCAGTACTTTCGAAGATCAAGAATATCGGAGAGCAGGAATTTTCTGGCGCATTGAATGAGAATGTGTTTAAATTAGACAATGTGAGTGTTAATAGCTTGTTTGGTACTCTTTTAAGCTGAACTACAAGTTAATTCACACTTCCCAAGGCGAATATACAATACTAACTAGAACGTAGCTCGCTCGATATGGAATTACTGGAAATGTTACCTGCCTAGGTTTTGATCCAGTACAAAGTTTATTGGCAGTGGGTACAGGAACCGGAACTGTTCATATTTTTGGTCAGCATAACGTCGAGGTAGTTCTAGGAGAATCAAATACTGCGGGCGATTCTAGCTCTCCAGTCAAATGGGTCAAATTCATTAAGGGATTATACTTGGTTAGTGTAGATGTAAGGTCTGTTGTTCGAGTGTTCTCACTCGAATCAAAAGAACTACTTTACGTCTATTCGTGTCCGGGGGTTGTTACCGCTGTTGAATCAGATCCTTCTCTTGATTGGTTGTTCTTAGGTATGGATAATGGCCAAATTGTTGTTTATGATGTCGATAGAGGGTGTCAATCTCCATTTAGAATAGGCAATCTACAAAAATCTGTTAGTGCTAAATTTCGTATGTCCCCAGCTCTAGGCATTGCTCTTCACCCAAGAGATGTGGGCAGTTTACTTGTTTGCTATAGAGATACTGCAGTAGTATTCAGCATAGCGAAAAGTGAGATAGTGCTGAGCTTGAGGTATGAGTTACCTGCTGGTGCTCCTGGTGGAGAAGTTAATGCTTCTCAGATTAACCAATTCCGTAATCCACAATTTTTGAGTGCCATATGGCACCCCAACGGTCATCATATTTTAACATGTCATATTGACGGTTCACTTGTGTTTTGGGATGGAACGGAAGGAAATCTATTGCAAGCGAGAACTGTCATGGATAGTACCGTGAATGTTCCAAGGCGGTTGCACCAGATGGATGAGCTGGGTCCTCCTGGCTGTGTTCGAGATCCAATTACCAAAGTTACGTGGAGCTGTACTACTAATCCGGAAGATACGTCAATATTGATTGCTGGTGGAGGAATTGATATGGGATTCACAAAAGGTCTGTCTATGTTGGACTTTGGACCCACGCCGTCTGTTGCCATAACCTCATATCAGGCAATGGGTGCTCATTATGGTAATCCGAAGAGGCATAAAATATATCCATTACCTGAAGGCGTGGAAGTGGTAGATTTTTTGATGCTTTCTAGTACTCAATCTCCATTTTATGCTGGTAATCAATGTCCGTCTCATATGGTAGCTCTACTCAATAGTGGAGAATTACTTACTATTAACTATTCAGACGGTATGGTTGTCACTGATCCTACGTTACTTCCACCATCCCTTGCATGGATCAATCCGTACATTACGTGTCTTTCTGTTTCTGTAGTGCCCAGAAATCAATGGGTAGGAATGATGAATGCCACGCCAAGTTCTGAGAAAAGCATTTTCAATGGCGGTGCACCTGCCAAACGGCATCTTCGTAGTTTCCAGCATCGAACTGCTCTGTGTACTGGCCATAGAGACGGTACTGTGAAACTATGGGACGCATCACATGGCGAATTAGAAGATTCCCAAGCCATTGAAGTTAGTCTACAAAATGCTCTTCAGGCCTCTCAACGAACCGCCATTTCTCATATTTCCCTAGCCGCTGAAGTGGCCGAGCTGGCTGTGGCAGTTGAGAATGGCGAAGTTGTTTTATTCGATTTCAAGAGAAACAAACATAACTCGTCTTCTGGCATGGCTAACCTCCGTATTACCGATGATGAGTCTCCATTACAAGATATCAGCCATCGTGCCCCGGTTAATATCAGAGAAGGCTTTCTTCCCCAGACTCTGGTGAAAAGGATGGACAACTCACCAGTAACTGCCCTTATGAATTCCAAAGTAGGGTTCGTGGCTATCGGTTACTCCAGTGGTAAATTGGTGGTGATCGATCGAAGAGTGCCTGCTATAGTGTACCAAGAATTCTGTTTCTTTGCCTCAACCTCTAACTCCAATAAACGACGAACCAGAACCTCATTTACTCCTGCCTCCCCTTCGTCCACAACAGAATATCCAACTGCTATTGAATTTGGAATTTATGCTCTCAATGACGATTCATATTCATCAATTGTTTTCTCTGTCGGAACTTCTGCTGGTAATGTGTACACCTTCAAGATCGTTCCTTCTGCTAATGGATATTTCTTAGATCCAGTGGGCCACCTTAATGTTGGTTCAGACGCCATTCTTCATCTAACGCCTATAAACATGGCCACTGGTACTTCTGCTGTCGCCGAAGCTGAAAATCTGAGCAAACTGGCTGCTGGTATTGTTATTCCTGGAGCAATGCTAGCAGTCACCAAGAGCGAGGGGAGAGTTTTCCGTCAACCGAGTTCTAAAATCACTCACAAACGATTTAATTTCATTTGTGTGTCTGCTGGCACATCGTATCTTCGTGAAAACGACTCATTTGCTCTTGTTTGTCTCACTGACAGATCTCAGCTGAAAATAATGGCCATTCCCAGTATGCGTGATATTTGTTCTCGGAACCTTCCACTGTCTCTGGACCCTCAATAGTAAGTACCGTTAAAACATATTTCAGCATATCCGCTCTCATTCGGAATATTAACAATTTTAGTGCCAAAGAATCGGTTGTCACCCGGACTGGTGATGTTATTCTACGTCGTGATAAAACCAGTGGTGGACTTGTCCGCATCTGGGGTCGTGGAGTCAATCTTGATGACATCCCATCAGATGCGCTTTACGATGTTATGAAGACCTACCCTCCTAGACCAACTATTTCGTAAGTATAACATTTTATGATACATGCCCGATAAACCCGTCCTAATTTAATTCTAGTACTATTCAATGGGTGAAAGGAAAGCAGTATTTGTCGGTTGATGATTTAGATACTCTAATTGGTGGCCCTAGGCGACCAAAGTCGAAATCTACACTCGAAAATGAAAGGGCCCGACAGGAGCAAGAAAGATTAGTCAGGCTGAAAAAACAATCTTCATCTTTATCGTCTAGAAATAGCGTTAACCGATATAGAGAGGACGATGAATACGACTCGCCCAAAGAAGAAACTGCCATGGGTGGTATCCAGAATTCTCTTAATGACTTGGGACAAAGTGCTTCTGAATATATGAACAGTTTAGACGATATGGTCAAAGGGGCCAAGACAAGTGTTTTCAAGGCTTCTTTTAAGAGTAGGTTTTTCGGTTAAGATCATACAACATTGTTATTATTATTATTATTATTATTATAATGCAAAACATTCATGCGGGGAATCTATCATTCAGTTATATGCAGATCTTTTAGCTTGAGATTTGCATCTCGATAGGTCTCTACTATTGTATCTTCTTCACTGTCGTCACTATGTCCCTCTTCTTCGCTATTGTCGCTTTTGTCTCTCTCTGATAAGTCAACAGGCGGCTTATATGATGGATTATATGCAGGCTCATCTTCTTGTTCTAACTCCTCTTCCTCGTTATCCTCATCTTCAGAATCACTTGGTGGTAGTTCTCCTGGTAGCCCATGGTCTCTGTGATTTCCTACTGCCCAGCCCCCATCGTCGTGTTTTTTCTTCTCTTCGTCTCTTTCTTTAGCATCATTTTGTATTCTGTCTAACCACTCCTCCTGAGCTTCCTTTATGGACTCAGAATCTGTGCACTGTGAGTACAACTCTAAAAGCTCCTCGTTGATCTCTAGAAATGCGTGACCCCACGAGAAATGAGATAAGGTCTCTTCTGCCCAGTCGAGATGTCCCGTAATTGCGAAACAAGCAGCCAGGGCTTCCACGCAATTCAATTTCCAAGGACGTCCGTAATTCACTGGATTAGCAGCAACCAAGTATGGAAGCAATCGTTCATGCCGACCGCCAATCTTATTAAAAGGAATTTCGCTGATTCTTGCCCAAGAACATTCAACCACAGCTGCTCCGTGCTGTTCAACAATCTCTCGATCATCAGGACATACAGGATCCTTTCCATTAGGGGAAACAACAACACCTCCAAACTTTTGACCAATTCTTAATGATTTGATTAGACCTAGCCTACTTAATTTCTTTCCACTGCATCGTTTAGGGTCACAGTGATTAAAATCCCACATGGCCATTTTGGCAGGGAACTTGTCGTCTACTGAAGTTTCATTTCTAGCTGACTGTTCTTGACGTCGAGGCTTGGACCGAGTATGGCTGTTGCCTTTACCCATTTTATAGTCTTGTTCGATTACAAAAGTGTAGTCGAGCAAGTGATTATTAGGTTGATAGATGAAATATATAATTTTTTACTCCTTACCCTTGGGATTGATAAGGGTAAGGGGGAGTGGAGAGGTTGTGATATTTGAAGGTAGCTATTTCATGGCTCTAAAGAGGGAATCGGAAAGGCCCTGTTATGAGTTAATACCTTTTGTGGTGGTGTATTATAAACTTTATAGTGTAATCAATTTCAAAAGTACATCTACATATATATACATGGATCTGTATGGCATCTAATTGGATGCCATACGCTATATTTCTTCTGCCTTAAAATCAAATTCCATGCTTCCTCCTCTAGCCAGCCTCGCTATATCTGCACTCTGACCGTTATGGAATGCAGTTCCCCTGATTACTGACTCTGAGCCCCATCGCCAATGACGCTCTGCCACCATCCATCCGAAGTTCTAACAAAGAACCGCATTTCGAGGTATCGTTTATCGATTACCGCTGTCGACTGCTTTACAGGACACACTCAGTGGATAACGACTTTTACGCCAAAAAAAAAATGAAACGTCGCGAAAACTCCCCGAGAATAGTTTGGTAGGTCGTTTTGCTCGCCAGTACTGATTAGACGGTCTATCTCCCTTGTCAGGAAGTCCGTCGCCTGTTATATGCATAAGCCATGTACCAGGGTTAGGTCTGCAAAGGGGGTGATTTTTTTTTTTTTTTTTTTGCTGCTGCAATCTTTACCTCTCGGAAATTTTCAGTTTTCAAACAAATACAATTCCGTTGTAACAAAGTCTACAGACATCATTTCCACCAACCGACCTCAAAATACCACTGGACCACTACCACTGGCAAGGATAACGAAATTAGAACCTTTGCTATCCGTCGTATACATTTAGACCACCTTGATCGATCAGTATAAGGCGCGGACCGATAGGTGAGCATTCAGCCTCTAAACATTGCGAGTACAAAGAAGCGACAAACTCATTGTACAAGGGAACAACAGAGACGACAGAGATATCGGAATATAAGTAGATTACTATTATTACTAGAGACTCCCTAACGTCCTGTTACCTTGGCCACTAGCACCACAACTACTGGCACTCATAAAAAGACGAATTCTCTTCGCTGTACAACGATTCCTGTTATCATTCAACTACTTTCACATGCTGACTCGGAACGGTTCCATTAAGACGTTCCTTCTTTCTTGCCTCTAAAATGCCAACTGTTATTCCCTCAATGACAGCAATCAATTCTACCACCAATACTACTAGTAGTACTACCACCGGTTTATCAAGCCCTTCATCTCCTTCTATCACAACTATCAAATCGGCCTTGAAAAAGCCTGGATCATCTTTAAGTAATGGCACCAGTTCATCACAAATGTCTTCCTCAGATTCTAAACAAGCTTTTTCAGAGACAATGTACAAGGCTTATGTACAAGATGCTCTCGACCAACTGTCAAATAGCAAGAATGCAGACCCTATTAACCGGTTGGTTGCTCAATTATCCCTCCCCGGGTCATCTCGTGAATCAATGACTAGTGAGCAGTCTCTTTGTCTCATCAAGGCATTGACTAGTGAAGTTGGTAGATTGGACACCCATGCGTGCGTGCCAATAATCAATGCGATTCTTAAATTGAAATGGTCGAATCGTGATTCTCAATTCGTGACTTGCTATGTCCGGTTTCTCGGCGTACTTGTCAGCTCCATTCCTAAATGGTGGACTGAGGTTGCAAATAAAGTCATCTCCGAGTTCATTCTGGAAGACACTACGGCCCATCATTCCATCCTGGGATATATTCTAAAGCTGATTCCCACATCATCTAATACTGTCTCCAGTATATTTATTAAAAACTTCCCTCACAAGTCTGAATCTACCAAGCATTATGTGTGCTATGTGAAGAATTTGCTGAAAACTGTCGAGTATTGCGACGAGCTCGAAAGATCTGTGTGGGCACTAATTTTCGAAAAAGCTGTCCAATTGGATGTTGAGCTGTATGAAGAGCTAGAAGATGAAGAAGATGGAGCAGATGATGATGACGAAGAAGAACAAGAAGACGAAGAAGAGGACGATGAAGAAGACGAAGAAGCCGAAAAACTAGAACACGATAAGAAGAATATCATTGATGGGGCACTATTTAAAAACCTCTCCGCTGACGGCGTCGCTTTAAATAATGATGATAGCGACGACGACTTCGACGACAATGCATCGGACATCTCTGAATACGACGTCGAAGACCAACTCGACGTGGATACTGTTGGCATCCGACGAAAACTTGACTCTATTATGTGTGTTTTATTTGACTATCTAGATACAAAATTCACACCAGCAAAACTGAGCTCTCCACAAACGGTCCAACTATTTACCACCCTTGTTGAGCTCTTTAAAACATACATTCTCCCAACTCATCGCACAAGATCCGTTCAATATGTTATTTTCAGAACATGCCATGCGCATCCCGACCTTCTGGATGCCTTCCTTGTTTCAATGATTGACCTGGCGCTCTCACCCTCGGAAAACATCGAAAAGCGGCAAAAGGCCATGCAATATATTTCGTCATTTATTGCTCGTGCCAAAGGACTTTCTCGTCCACAAATAGTTTCTGTCGTATCGTTTCTAACTGGCTGGTTAGATAGATACATTCAAGAACGAGAAATCGAAGTAGATAATGCCTTTGGTGGTATGGGGAGATTCAAAATGTTCTATTCTGTATGTCAAGCCCTGTTTTACATTTTCTGTTTCCGTCATGCTTTGCTCCGGAAAAATTTCGATTTAGATGGTGCTTCCACTCCTACATCTGCGACTTCAGTTAAATGCACTGCTTCTCCCTCTTCATCAGAATGGGAGTGTGATTTGGACCATTTGTTTCAAAGAGTCATTTTGACCAAATTCAATCCGCTACGGTACTGTAAACGTACTGTTGTAGCCATGTTTGCTCAAATTGCACAAAAGGAAAATGCTGCCTATTGTTTTACGATTATGGAACAAAACAGATTAGGCGGTTTCAGGTCCTCTAGCTCTACTCCCAGTGCCAACAACAACAATAAATACAGCGGTCAGCCAAATGCTCTTAACGGTTACAATGCGAATTCGTATTTTGGTGCAGGCAATACATTTTGGACAAAAAGTCAAGAATTCGTTGCTCTTGAAGGCTATTTCCCATTTGATCCACTGATTCTAATCAGAGCCCGCAGGCTACTCGATGGCTTTTATGTCGAATGGGAAGAAGTTGCCGAGGACTTTTCCGAAGGTAGCAGTGAAGAAGAAGATGATGACGGTGACAGTGACAGTGAAATTGACAGTGATGATCTAGATTCTGATATTGAAATGTCTCTTGATGAAGACGACTCTGATTAATGATTTATAACGATTAATTTATATACTTTATTGCATTTAATTTATTTTTACCTGTTTTCCTAAGTGGTTTTCAAGACGGCGACCTCCACGTAATAGCAGTAAGACCGGAGCAGGCGGAAGGGAACTCTCACTTCTACTAATACATGGTGGGTATCTCCGCATAGAAACTGATCTTGACCCGTGGTCGTTTAATTACCAGCCGCCAGACCAATTGCCACTTAGCTCCTGTGAAGTTACAAATGAAACCAACGTGT